>APFE030676148.1:0-60270 GCA_000404065.3 Pinus taeda | reverse complement strand
TGTCCTCTCTGCTGAGTTTTAATCCCATTACTGTGGGAGTGATCGTTGTCTTGCATTCTTGCATGTTAAATCTGCTCAATACTTGATTTACATATCTTGCCTGTGAGATAAAAATTCTTTTTTCATTTTGATCTACTTCTATGCCTAAGAAGTATCTCAAGAAACCCATGTCAGTCATTTCAAATTCCTCTTTCATGACTGATTTAAAATTCTTAATGAGTTGATCATCATTACTTGTAAAAATAACATCATCAACATATAAGACAACAATTAAATTTTACCATCTTTTTCTTTGATGTAGACGGTGGGTTCTCCTTCACACTTGTCGAATTCATTATCCAATAGATATGAATCTATTCTGCTGTACCATGCTCTTGGCGCTTGCTTCAGCCCATAAAGAGCTTTCTTCAATTTGCACACTTTGTGCTCTTCACCTTTCTTCTCATAGCCTAGAGGCTGTTCAACATAAACCTCTTCCTTTAACACTCCATTTAGGAATGCTGACTTCACGTCCATTTGGTAGACTTTCCATTTGTTTTGTGCTGCTATGGACAACACTGCTCTCACGGTTTCCATTCTTGCAACCGGTGCAAAAGTCTCCTCATAATCTCTCCCATACTGCTGCTTGTACCCTTTGACAACCAGCCTTGCCTTGTGCCTTTCTATCTTGCCTTCAGCATTGCTCTTGGTCTTGTAAACCCATTTCACTCCAATGACTTCTTTACCTTTTGGTAGCTCAACCAAATCCCATGTTTTGTTTCTTTCTATGGCATTCATCTCCTCATCCATAGCTTCTATCCATTTCTTATCTTTAATTGCATCCTCGAAATGAATAGGATCATCAACATGACAAAACAAGGCAAATAAGGAATTCATTCCTTCATCATAAATATCACTTAGATTTCTAAACTTCTTACCTCTTTCATTTGGTGTGCAAGTGCTTGAAGACGCACTTGAATTTCCTCCTTGTGGTGTGCTTGGAGAAGCACTCTCATTTATCCTCAATGGTGTCCCTTGATGTCCTTGTGTTGGCCCTGCTATTTGGGAATGCATTTCAGCCACCTCCTCATCATCTTCATCATGAGACAAACAATTTTTAACATTCACTGTTTTCTCTATGCTTCCATCCCAAGCTTCCTCTTCAATGAATTGAACATCTCTGCTAACAAAGAACTTCTTGGTGGATGGGATATGCAACCTGTAGGCCTTGGATTCTTCACTGTATCCAATGAAAAGGCATTTCTCCCCTTTGTTGTCCAACTTCCTCCTTAGCTGATCTGGAATGTGTGCATAGGCCACACATCCAAAAACTCTCATGTGTGTGACTCCTTGCTTTCTCCCACTCCATGCTTCTTCTGGCACTCTATTCATCACTGCTTTTGTAGGACACCTGTTTAGAATATATGCTGCACAATTTACAGCTTCAGCCCAATAGTCATTTGGCAAATGCTTTGCCTTCAACATGCTTCTCGCCATATCCATGATGGTCCTCTTCTTCCTTTCAGCAACTCCATTTTGCTGTGGGGTGTACCTTGCTGTAAATTGTTTATGAATTCCATTTTCTCTACAAAATCTTAGGAATTCCTTGGAGATATACTCACCTCCTCTATCAGTTTTGAGAACTTTAATATGCAGCCCGCTTTGGTTCTCCACAAGTGCCTTGAAATTTCTGAACTTCTCAAACACTTCACTTTTGTTTTTGAGAAAATAAATCCAAGTCTTTCTTGTAAAGTCATCAATAAATGTTAGGAAATATTGGTTGCCTGCTAATGATGCAGCTTGCATCGGTCCACATAAATCTGAGTGCATGATCTCTAAGGGTGCCTTTGCCCTTATGCTTTTACCTGATGGAAAACTTTCTCTATGTTGTTTTCCCAATATGCAACCTTCACATAGGCTATCTGGTTTCTCTATCAATGGTAATCCTTTCACCATTCCTTTTCTGCTCAACAAGTTTAGACCTCCAAAATTGAGATGTCCAAATCTCAAGTGCCACAACCAATTTTTATCCTTTGGCAGGCTTTGGAAGGCCTCTTGGGTAACTGCTGCAATTTCATTTTTGTTTTTCAAATCTGCCCTGATCCTGAGAGGGAACATCCTGTTCCTTGTCATATTCACTTCAGCAATGCATCGTTTGCTGGGTGCTATATCCATGATGGTACACACATCATTCACAAAGTAAACATTGTAACCCTTTTGAACAAGTTGTCCAACACTCAAGAGGTTACATCTCATTCCGGGGACATAATAGACATCTGCTATGGTTTTCCTTTCTCCTTGCTTTGTAAATATTTTTACCTCCCCTTTTCCCATAACAGAAACTTTGCTATCAGTTCCTAGTGTGACTTCTGATTTCATATTTTTATCTAGGGCAGAAAAGAGAGCTATATTGCCTGTCATATGGTTGCTGCAACCTGAGTCTAAAAACCATATGTCTTCACTATTTGTTTCAGCCATGTTACAAGCTAACAACACATTAGTTTGACTAATGTTCTCTCTAGTAACATTTGCATTTTGTCTATTACTCATATCATGCTGCTTCTTCCTACAATCACTGGCATAATGCCCATATTTTTTACAATAATAGCATTGGACATTGGATTTTTCATACCTTTGTCCTTGAGCATGATGTTGTTTTCTTTGCTGGCTGCTGCCTTGGCCTTGGTTCTGATTTGGATTGCTGCCTCTTCCTTGAGCATTTGCTGGACTGTTCCTTCCTCCTCTGTTCTGGCTTCTGCCTCTTCCTCTCTTGTTTCCTCTGCCTTGACCTCTTCCTCTTCCAAAGGACATCTGGGTCTTGAAGGCTTGCTCTAGAGATGAGTTCTGTTTCCTACTCAATCTCTGCTCATGTGTTATCAGTGATGCATGTAGCTCATCAACTGAAAAGCTTGAGAGATCCTTTGTCTCTTCAATGGTGGTGACAATAGCATCAAACTTCGAGGGTAAGACCCTCAGTATTTTCTCCACAATCCTCCTATCTTCAATGGTTTCTCCATGGGTCCTCATCTGTGTGACTAGACCAATTACATGTGTGAAGAATGAGTCAATATTGTCTGACTCCTTCATGTTGAGATTCTCAAAATCTCTCCTCAGCAATTGTAGTTTTGTTGTCTTCACTTTCTCCATGCCTTGATAGGTTGTCTTGAGGGTTTCCCATGCTTCATTGGATGTCTTAGCTGCTGCTAACCTTGGAAACACACTCTGGTCTACTGCTAGATACAACAACACACGGCCTTTTGAGTCCTTCTTCCTATTGCTCTTCAGCAGATCCTTCTCTACTGGAGTTAATCTATTGAATTCATTTTCATCTGCTGGTTCATCAAAACCATCTTCAACTATTTCCCATAAATCTTGAGAGGCAAACAGGGCTGTCATGGTTATTGCCCAATAGTCATAGTTCTTCCCATTGAACTGTGGGAGCTGGGTGTTAAAAATACCCATACCAGTGCTTGTGCTGGCCATTCCTTGCTTCCTTAGTTATGCTTCAATTTCTTGACTATATATCTTAAAACAACTGATTGCTGCAACCAAAAGACTCCTCCCTTCAGCTTCTTTGTCACCTTCAAAGAGCCTAAGCCTGCTCTGATACCACTCTTGGGGATTTTTAAGGGCAAAATCCCAAAAACACAAAAATAAAACACACAGAGGCAATGCTCTGTTTACTTTTACTCCAGGATCTTTTTACACAGGGAAGCAAAAAATTACGGACCAGAGTATTGCACCACCATAAAAGATTTCCATTCATTAAAATAAATTTACTGAGACATATTCATCCTCTTTGCTGAGAGGGATTTACCAAAAACAATATTTAACCAAAACTCTGTTTTCACCTGAGAATTTACTGAGCTGGGTTTACTACTGTAAAACCCCTTTTTACATTTACTGATGTAAAACCATTTTTACATATACTGTTGTAAAACAAACTTTTACGTATGTAGCTTTAAAAACAAGAAATTACATGCCTGCTTATTACAATGAATAAAAACTTCAGCATACAAAAAAAATTTCATGCTCTGTTCTTTGCATTTCATGCTCTGTTCTTTTCATCCCACTATTGTGCGTTCAATCCCTGGTTCTTCATTCGCTGCATACCCGGTTCTGCTCCTCCCCGTGTGCAATCCACTTAACATAGAGTCAACTCACTTACAAAACATGTATCATACTATTCGTATGCAATTAATAAAAACTTACATGACCTTCTTATGCCCATACTCCCATATAAATTAAATGTTACGCGCCGTAAAAACATTAAATACCTTACCTAAAAACATGTCATATCATTAACATAGGGTATGGGCAAAGTATTACTCCATGCATTTAACTTTAGCAGACCCCGTATACCTTCCTTGCGATCGGAGCGCAGAGGATGGAAGACCAAATCGGACGCATATCGGATGCCAAGTTCTGACCGACATCTATCGTCCGATAAATGTCAGAGGGTGATGTCACCCCAATCCACGCGTCTGCTCCAGGTTTTATCGGAGTGCCTTCATACGGAAACCACCTTTAACAAAAAACAGTGCGATATGGTTCAGGCGGATTTGAGGTTTAACGTGGTGGTATTGGCGTTGGTATGGCGCTGTTGAAATTACAAATTTAACACTGAGAATCTTTGAATTTTGGATGATTTACAATGCACTTAGATGACCAACAGACCAATGGGCGGGTTGAGGCCATCTAACATTGTTGGATATGTATGTACACATTGTATGCTCTTCAAAATGGAATAAAAAATCTTTACCAAGCTTACAAAAAAATTCTCTCTAAAATTACTATAAAATTAAATTACTTTATTTCTCTTTAAATTACATAACAATTAAATATTAATTGTTTTTTTTTTATATATTTTGTATATTTAAATTTACAATTTAAATACTAGAAATTTATAATCGAATAATAATAAAAGAAAACCATTTCACTCAAAGAGATAATAAACATGAAATAGTTAGATTTAGCCATCAAATAATTTTGTCATTAATAAATCATTACAACTTTCATTATTAATAAAATTTAAACCGAATTCTCTTACCACCCTCGCTGGTTATCTTTCAAGCCTCCACTATCCACTCAAGTGGATATTGAGCAGGTGGGAAATTAAAAAAAAAAAAAAACATTATAATTACTACTGTATCAAATTACGGTTTTTCTTTAGCCACTTATCATTTCCCTACGTTTCGCATTCATATGCGTGGCAGAGCTTTCCTTTAACCGATCAGCTATGCATTTTCAATTTTTAATAAGCAACTTCAGTCTATTAAAGCTGTTTGTGCTGCACATGGAATCATGGCGTTTGAATATATTCTTTTATGATATCACCGTGGGGTATAATCATCACTCAAAAGTTGCAGCTTTTTTTTCATTAAATCTTATTTCACATACATAACAATGAAAGTGAACGGCACGACTGAAAGGTGGGTGGCCAGTCACACTGCACTTTCACTACAACGCAAATACCAGCCAACCCTTCAACCTTTAAAATTTTAAGGTCCATTGGTTTCTGTAAATAGTGATTCAAGCTGGAAGAGTAAAGTTTGTAGAAACCTAAATTCAATGGTTAAAATAATAATTCTTGACATAGTAACCATATATTTTCCAGCGAGTTTTATTTGGTTTTCACGGGAGGGAAAAAGGCACAACGAATAGCATTTTGGCTTTCAGAGCTCGAGGGTCTAGAGAGTGAAATACAAGTGAATCTGAATACAAGTGAGTTTGAGGTGTGGATACAACAATCTCGACTGCGTGAGTTCGAATCTAAACCTAAATAACAGTTTTTAGTAGGGTGATTGAGTTCCAATCTAAACCTAAATAACAGTTTTTAGTTGGGTGATTTTGTTTTAAGGTAATGTGAGTTTTGAAATCAATAGCAAGTTTAGGGTATTCATAACGTGTGGTTTGAGTAATTGAAATTCAAAAATATCTCAACCCTCAAAATCCCACCACCTTTTTAACACAGAATATCATAACAAAACAATAAAGCACCTTATCACCATACATTCTAAATACTTGACTCTTCGACCTAAATAACAGTTTTGAGACACTTTGTGTTGTAAGCAATTTCACTTCAACTTTGGGCCAGATATTCAACCTCGAGCTGCAGGTCTGAGGTTTCAGTTTAAACCAGTTTAAAAAGCCTATAGGACAGCAGTCCATCGCCGAATTAATGCTCACTCACCGAAGTCAAGTGAGTTTGAAGAGCTGCGAGAGATTTTAGATTACCCTAACTTTTTGTTTGACCATCCGGGTGCAAATCTTTTGCAGCATTGATGGGTAATTTCTGTTCATTAGGCTTCAGATCCACATCAAAAGCACTGTAAGACGGTATTTTATTTGGGTGGTTAAGAGCCTATACATATCTTAAAAAGGAAGGGGGTGTGTATGATAAAAAGGGAGGGTGTGGTTGTTTTACCAGTTTCTACCTTTAATTATTTTTACAATATGGTATAATATTAGAAGGTGTCTTGAAATCAATCAAACGATCAAATAAAATTTTATTCTACCTTTCAAATGTTAAGAAGAATGGAGTATTGCACTCTGTCCTCATGCCTCCAGTGCAATTGGGTCCACAACGGGCTTCGCCCTCGGCTACCTCTGGGACTCAGGTCGTTGGAGGTGTGGTTCCTCTTGCACAGCCAGGTAACAATCAGAGACAGCTATTTCAAATCTTTATTAAGGATACCAGTGGGAAAACAAAACTTGTTCGGGTTAACAGATCTACATTTTTATTCTCTTTAAAGCATGCCATTTAAACTATGTGAGTTATTTCCTTTTGTTTGCAAAGCCTATAATATGCAGGGAAGGTTTTATTAGACTCCTCACAGCTCCAAAGACTATAATATTTCTAAAAACTCATCTATTATTCTGAAAACTACGTGGAGGTGCCCCTGCTTCAAAATCAGCTAATGGGTCTCATGATTCATTCAAGGATGTTGCCTAAAGGAAGGTTCCACCCTCTTGACAATATATCTAAAATTTAATGGGTTATTATATTGTTGAACAAATGGAAAAAGTTCCATTTATGGAGATAAATCTTTTTAAAGTTAATTCTTTATTCTTTTCTTTATAATTAAAGGTAGTTTGAAGTTTTAATGGATTTTGGTCTAAACCTGAAGCATTAATTCAGTGGATTATCCCCATATGGACTCCATACTATTGGAAATTTCTGTTGATTTCAAACACAAAAGAAATTGCACAGAGAACAACGCTCTGTTTTTAATACAAGATCTTTAATCATAACGAAAAAACTGTTATAAAATAGTCTTCCTCTACTCAGAGGGATTACAATAGGAACACTTCAGTTCTAGAAACTAATTTCACTATCTCAGAAAATTACAGTTTTAGCACTGTTGTGCGTTGCAGAAAAAAAACTCTCTTTTTAATTCATTCTACACAACTGTGTCTGCCATTGCATTTTCATATATAATGAACAACACAAAAATATCTTACATACGTTTTGCTTGTGCCCATACTTCCGTAAAATAGAAAACAATAAAATTAAAAATTTCACCTACATTTACCAACCGCGGTAAATATCATTAATTACACGGTTGAAAATATCCTATCGGAATTTAATGCGTGGCCCATCACAACATCGCACCATCGCATAGGAAGAAGAGAAAAGATGTGCCGCCACTGCCATAACCGTTTGAATCATGCGATTTGCGATATGCGATTAGATTGCATCGCGAAATCGCAATCGCAGACAATAGAAGGGACACAGTGGAGTTTAACAAGGAAATGTGCGATATGCGATGTGCGACTTGATCGCATCGCAGGGAACTCAAATGGAGGTTTTCTGAAAACAGAACGTTGTGGTCGTTGTAGCTCCACAGCAGTTTAAATTATCATTCCAACACTCCCCTTTAATTTCAACTGCTGGGTTCTTTTGCATACCCAGGCATTTTCTAAAATGATCAAAACTTTTCTTTCCGAATGGTTTTGTCAAGATGTCAGCTAACTAATCATCTGTTCTGTAGTGCTGCAAAAAAATCTCACCATTGTTAACCAATTCACGTATGAAGTGAAATTTGGTGTCTATGTGCTTTGTCCTTTTATGAAAAATAGAGTTTTTAGACAATGTTATTGCCGAGCTATTGTCACAGTAAATGGTTGTGCCCTTTTCTTGTTCATGATACAAATTTCTGAGAACTCTTCTCAGCCACACTGCTCGACATGCTGCTACTGTTGATGCCACATACTCTGCCTCTATTGTTGACAAAGACACAACTGGTTGCTTCTTGGAAGCCCATGAGATGGCTCCCGATCCCATATGAAACACATATCCCGATGTGCTTTTCCTATCATCAACACTTATCAAACCCATTCTCAATCAGATAAGCATCTATTCTGTTGTACCATGCTCTTGGAGCTTACTTCAGCCCATAAAGAGCCTTCTTCAGTTTGCAGACTTTATGCTCTTGGCCTTCAACTTCATAGCCTGGAGGTTGTTCAACATAAACCTTTTCTTTTAACACTCCATTCAGGAATGCAGATTTAACATCCATCTGATAAATCTTCCATTTGTGTTGTGCTGCAATAGACAACACTGTTCTGACTGTTTCCATCCTTGCTACTGGTGCAAAGGTTTCATCATAGTCTTTGCCTTGTTGCTGTTTGTAGCCTTTCACAAAAAGTCTTGCTTTGTGCCTGTCAATCTTGCCTTCAGCATTGCTTTTGGTCTTATAGACCCACTTAACTCCAATGACATCTTTTCCTTCAGGGAAATCCACTAACTCCCATGTTTTACTCTTCTCAATTGCACCAATTTCTTCATTCATTGCTTCAATCCATTTATTTTCATTTACAGCATCTTCAAAATGAACTGGGTCATCAACATGACAATAGAAAGTGAATAATGAATTCAGACCAGTATTGTTACTTACCTCTCCTTGTTCATAAATCTCATTCAGATTTCTGAATCTTGGTCTTCTTGGTGTGCTTGGAGTTCCATCCAAATTTGAGGGTATTTCAGATCCCTGTGGTGTGCTTGGAGAAGCACTTCCTTGATTTCTCAAGGCTGTTTGAATTCCAGCTTGTGGTGTGGTTTGTTGTACTTGCTGTGGTGGAGGAGGAGCCACCAAGGAAGGATTATTTGTTGTTGTCCCTTCCTCTTCTTCTTCATGAGACACAATTGTCTTCACATTCACTGTCTTCTCTAAGCTTCCATCCCAAGCTTCATCTTCAATAAACTGCACATCTCTGCTTACTATCAATTTCTTGGTGGATGGATTATAGAGTTTGTATGCTTTTGACTCATCACAATAGCCAATAAAGACACACTTCTCCCCCTTACTGTCAAGCTTCTTCCTTAGCTGATCCGGTACATATGCATATGCTACACAATCGAATACTCTCATGTGAGTGACAGTTTTCTTTTGACCACTCCATGCTTCTTTTGGTATTTTGTTCATGACAGCTTTAGCTTGGCATCTATTCAAGATGTAAACTATGCAAGTGACAACTTCTACCCAATACTCATGCGGCAAGTGTTTTGCCTTTAGCATACTTCTGACCATGTCAAGAATGGTCCTATTCTTCCTTTCAGCAACACCGTTTTGCTGAGGTGTATACCTCGCAGTGAACTTCTTTTGTATGCCATTCTCTCTGCAAAAATGCAGAAAGTCTTTGGAGATGTACTCTCCTCCTCTATCTGTTTTGAGCACTTTGATATAATGCCCACACTACTTTTCAACAAGAGTTTTGAAGTGGCGGAATTTCTCAAACACTTCACTCTTCTGTTTCAGCGTATACACCCATGTCTTTCTGGTGTAATCATCAACGAAAGTTAAAACATATTTATTTCCGGAAAATGATGGTATTTGCATCAGTCCACACACATCAAAGTGAACAATTTCCAAGGGTGCTTTTGCCCTTATACTCTTTCCTGCTGGAAAGCTTTCTTTGTGTTCCTTGCCCAAGATGCAGCCTTCACAAAGGCTGTCCAGTTTCTCGATCAATGGCAATCCCTTTACCATTCCCTTTCTGTGCAACAGATTCAAGCCTCCGAAATTGAGATGTCCAAATCTCAAGTGCCACAACCAATTCTCATCTTTCACTTGTTCCTGAAAGACTTCTTGTGTTACAGCTGCAATAGTTTCTTCCTTCCTTCAAATCTGCCCTGAGTTTGAGAGGAAACATTCTATTGCTGGTCATCTGCACCTGTGCAATGATCTTCTTACTTGGAGGTATGTCTCTGATTTTACACATATCATCTTTGAAGAACACATTGTAACCTTTGTTAATGAGTTGTCCAATGCTGAAAAGATTGCATTTCAAACCAGGTACATAGTATACCTCTGGCACAATCATATGTTCTCCATTTCTTGCTCGGGTACTGACTCTGCGCTTACCCTTGACAGATATCTTACTATCAGTTCCTGTTGTTAATTCAAATTTCATATTTTCATCTAGATTGGTAAACATTGCAATATTTCCAGTCATGTGATTACTACAACCTAAGTCTAAGAACAAAAAATCTTCTTGTTTGTCTTGTGCAATGTTACATGTTAACAACACAATCGTTGGATTCTTCTCTTCTTCATTTGCAAAATTAGCATTCTGCCTACTATTCATGTCATTTTGTTTTTTTCTACATTCATTAGCGTAGTGCCCATATTTCTTACAATAATGACATTGGACTTGGGATTTGTCATACCTTTGTCCATGAGCTTGTTGTTTGCTTGAACCTTCAACTTGGTTCTGATTGCAGCTCCTTCTGCTTGTGCTTGCAGGATTATTTCTGCCTTTGTTTTGGCTTCTTCCACGACTTCTGTTATTTGCTCTGCCTCGACCTTTTCCTTGGCCAAAAGACATCTGAGTCTTGAATGCTTGCTCAAAAGAGGAATCTGTTCCTCCACTCAGTCTGTGTTCATGAGACATCAGAGAAGCACTCAGTTCATCTACTGTGAATTGTGAGAGATCCTGTGTTTCTTCTATTGCTACCACAATAGCTTCAAACCTTGAGGGTAAACTTCTCAAGATCTTCTCTACAATCCTTCTTTCTTCAATAATCTCACCATGAGATCTTATCTGGGTTATCAACCCAATAACCTGAGTGAAGAATGAATCTATTGTATCAGATTCCTTCATGATGAGTGTTTCAAAGTCTCTCCTCAACATCTGCAACTTTGCAGTATTCACCTTCTCCATGCCTTGATAGGCAGTTTTGAGAGTATCCCATGCCTCCTTGGATTTTGTTGCTGCTGCAATTCGTGGAAAAACACTTTCATGTACTGATTGGAAGAGAAAAAAGAGGGCTTTGACATCCTTCTTCCTATCGCTCTTCAACTGGTCTCTTTCTGCTACTACCAAAGCAGTCAATGTTGTTGCATTTGCAGGTTCAGCATAGTCATTTTCAACTAGCTCCCATATTCCTTGAGAAGCAAACAATGCTTTCATTGTTATGGACCAATAACTGTGATTTTTCCCATTAAACTGTGGCAGTTGGGAATTTGTCAAACTAGTTCCAGCATCTGCCATCTTAACCTCTATAAGTAAAGAAGAGATACTGACTGTATAACAAAACAAGCAAATAACTTTTTCTGCTGGAGAAAAATCTGCTCAATAAGCTTCTTACAACTCCTACAGTGAAAAAGAAAAAGAAAAAAAACAAACTCTGTTTTTTTGACTCACTGGGTGCCTAGACCAGCTCTGATACCATGTTGAAAATTTCTGTTAATTTCAAACACAAAAGAAATTGCACAGAGAACAGCGCTCTATTTTTTAATATAGGATCTTTAATCATAACGAAAAAAAATAAAAAATAAAAAATAAATTGTTACAAAATAGTCTTCCTCTACTCAGAGGGATTACAACAGGAACACTTCAGTTCCAGAAACTAATTTCACTATCTCAGAAAATTACAGTTTCAGCACTGTTGTGCATTGCAGAAAAAAACTCTCTTTTTAATTCTACACAACTATGTTTGCCATTGCATTTTCATATATAATGAACAACACAAAAATATCTTACATACGTTTTGCTTGTGCCCATACTTCCGTAAAATAGAAAACAATAAAATTAAAAATTTCACCTACATTTACCAACCGCGGATTACACAGTTGAAAATATCCTATCGGAATTTAATGTGTGGCCCATCACAACATCGCACCATCGCATAGGAGGAAGAGAAAAGATGTGCCGCCGCTACCATAACCATTTGAATCATGCGATTTGCAATATGCTATCAGATCGCATCACGAAATCGCAATCGCAGAATAGAAGGGACGGAGCAGAGTTTAACAAGGAAATGTGCGATATGCAATCTGCGACTTGATCGCATCGCAGGGAACTCAAATGGAGGTTTTTTGGAAACAGAACGCTACGGTCGTTGTCGCATCACGGTAGTTTAAATTATCATTCCAACACATACTTCGATATTTTTCTATGCTCAAAAGGTTTCTGCGACTTGATCTGCGACTTGATCGCATCACAGGGAACTCAAAAGGAGGTTTTTTGGAAATAGAACGCTACGGTCACTGTCGCTCCACAGTAGTTTAAATTATCATTCCAACGCATACTTCGATATTTTTCTATGCTCAAAAGGTTTCTTCATAGTGCAATCTGAAACATGGAAGGATCTCTAATGTTCTTTTAATGTAGGGCCCTAGTTTTGGGGTAGATCTAGGCTATTCATCAAGCCTTGGTTCCATGAGTTTGATACCAACTCTATGGTAATATCTATAATACTAGTTTGAGTTAGGCTCCCAAACCTCCCCTTCCATTTTGGCACCACAAAGTCCTTGAAGATATAGGCAACACTTTCGGAAAAATTTAAAATTTGGATCTCTAAAAAACAGAGAATGGTATCTTCACATTTGCTAGAATATGTGTGAAGATTGATCTCATTAAAGGACTTCCTGATCATATAAATCTGAAACACCAAAACTTCCTCTAGTCATAAGTTATAGACTATGAGAACACATGCCGCATATGCTTTCAGACAAGACATTTATAGCAAATGTGCCCACATGCAAGGAAGAATAAAAAGAAGAAAAAGAGGCAATCTACCAAAACAAAAGGATGGTTATTCTCACACCAATACCCTTTAGAGGATGAAGGAGAGGACAAAAAAGAAAGTCATTTTGAGAAGGAAAAAATAAAGACATAAATCATGAAGATGTTCAAGTAGGGGTGGCTATGGTACAATTAAACTTTGGCACTACACAGCATGGAGAAAAGGATCTCTTGGACACTTTGATTTTAGATGGAATAGGGGCTCAAAAGGAGCTAGTCTTGGAAGGCTATGGTACAATTAGACTTTGGCACTAGAAGAAAAGGATCTGGTGGACACTTTGACTCTAGATGGAAGTAGGGACTCAAAATGAGCTAGTCTTAGAAGGCTTTGATTCTGACAAAGAAGTCTCTCATGTCTTTGGTTTTAGTTGAACCAAATCTTGAATGGAAAAAGTGCGAAGGCATAAAAGTAAAAGAGAAAAGACTTGCACCAATTAGTCATAATTTTTCATTTTCTCTTTAATAGTCTTTTTTTGTTTTTCTTATGAGGTTCCCTAAATATTTTATGGGCCTTTCTTGCTGCTAGCATGTTATTGCTTTGTTCTTTTATTGTTTGACTCTATAAGCATACACACTATGTGTGTCTACAAAATGTAATTTTTATTTATGTCAATAAAAAATACTTTTTTTTTCTTTGGAAAAAAAAGTGCATGCAACAACTTGTTCTTTTGTTGTGTCAATTTAGATAATTCAAAAAGTGAAATATTTTCTCTAGTTTTCTCTAAATCCTTTACCATTAAATTATTATCTAAACTATATGTAACTATAGTGGATTTACCTCCATTTGATAGGACCTACATGGAGATCTTAGATGGATGAGAGAGGACCTTTTCTTCTTGTTTGCATAGCACAATATTCCTTGGCTCATAATTTTCTTCATCAATCACTCCTCTGAAAATGTACCAAATAGCATTGGTTGATGGTTCATGAATCTCTTCCTCTTTTTATTCCTAGCTAACTAACTAATTTGCTTCTTCTTCCTCTACCTCATTAATAATTTGCACAATTTTACAAAGGATTGATAGTTATTTTTCAAATGAGCAACATTATGAGCTTTGTAGAAACTATCCTAAGAAAATTCCTAAAGATTAATTTCAAAGGATTTTGATTTCTAGGAGGTCAATCATTCTTCCTAATAAAAGGTCTGTGTGATTTCCTATAAGATGGGCCTTATCCTAGGCTTTTTTTGTAATTCTATGTGATTTAAAAGTTATTTTATTATTATTATTTGTAAACCTTCCATGTTAAAAGAATAATTTTTATCGTCAATAGTTTTAGCAATTGTGAAGTTTTTAATATTAGTGAATTTATTTCTTCTATTGAAGATTTACTTGTAATGTTAAGCATTTGAGTTTTAATTGTAAATGTTGCCTAGGCCGTTTGAACTAAGGTATTTTTATCAGCTATTTTCACAAAAAACAATGCCTGAAAAAGAGTTTCAATCGTTAATGTTACCTTAAAAGTTTGAGTTTCAATCATTAATGTTGCCTCAAAAGTGAAACTCTATAAGGATTTTATTGTATGCCTTGAATTTTTAGGTATTTTATTCATTAATGTTAAAAATCATTAATTGAAATATTTAGTTTTTTATTTTGGGTTCATCTTAATTCTAGAAATCTCTAAAATTAAAGCAATAGGTGTTGTGTCTTCACCAAAAAATTTAATAAAATAAGTTTCAAAACCATTCCAATTTAAAAGTATACCTTGGGGAAGAGAAAAGTGTCATGTTGATGCTTTACCTTTAAACATAAAAAAACAAATAATCTATAGTCTACTTCTTCATGTTCAATATTCATCAATATAATTGCTAGCATAAATTTACTTACATGGTATTATCTTGATTCTTTGTTTTATAGATCGAATTTTAGCAAAACATTCTCTAGATGTTTGGGTAAGTCATGATGTTGTCCTAGTATATCCATTTGTCATGGTGCTAACCAAGATCATCTTTATTATTGACTAGTGAATTTTCTAGGTTGTGATGTAGATCTTGTAGGGCTAAGTGTTCATGAAGCTATAGGAATGTGTTGTAGACTACATTTAGGTGACTACTAAGGAGACCTTTATCAACAATCTAGAGGACTCTCATATGGAGATGATGGTTTTCCTGTATCAATTCTACATTGTGCAACCTGAGATAAACTTGAATCTAATTCTTCTTCTAAAATTTCTTTAGACTTACATGGATATTCGTTTCTTGGATGTTTACATTTTGTGGAATGGTGAAGTCAATAATATATTTTCCAAGCTTCTTACTCTGAGCTCTTACAAGAATTCGTAATAGTTGTGCCTAAGCCAATGTAAGATTGAACAACTAGTCTTATAATGTTGTTCTTATATTAATATATTTAGATTGAGATGTTATGATATGTATGTTATGTAATTAAAATTCTTATGTTTGAGGTAAATGCACTAATATTACTTATTCAAAATGTTGTGAAGGTTGTGAAATTTTCCATAGACTCTCTTGTGGCTTTTTCCTTCTAAGAAGGTGTTGAGCTTGTTTTCAATAGCTTAGATTTTCATGATGCCCTTTCTACCATTCAAAACATGGTCCTCATTCTAGTACCAAGTATTATCGATGACTGGAGCTAGCCTTTCCAAAAATAAGGAATATTTGCTAATCAAGGTCCCAATTATACCTATATGAATTTGGTGTGGAGATATTTACTATCATGTGGGCCTAATTGCCAGCAAAAAGGTATTGGATGTGACAAAATGTCAATCAAAAGGGAAAATACTTGATCTAAGGCTAATGTGAATTAACTATATTAAATATATATTTATATATTCTAACTAATATATAGTTTTATGTATTCCTATAGATCTAGGATCTAGTTATAAATATTTTAGACACACGGAAGACTAAGTATATGACTCAAAATAATCTAGCAAATCAAGTAATGAAAAAGCTCAAATACAATATTGTAACTATTCCAATTAAATAGTTATTTGAAATAATAGATAATGTATCTGTATCTAATTAGTTTTTATTAAGAAATTGTTAGAAAAAAGGGAATTTCAAGATTTTATAATATAAACTCAAAATCACACACTTACAAAAATACATCTTGCAAAATCCTTGTTTCACATAATCAAATTCCCAACAAAGTCTTGGCCTTCAAAATTTACAATCTCACTAATCATAAGATATATAACTTTAATGGAAAACTTTTCATCCTTTGAATTATCATAAGAGTTGTTATTAAACTATATTCTACATAAAATCTTATTCTTGAGACTTTTTGTTACAATAGTCTCAATTTTCCAATTCATAAAATCATTAGAAATTTTACAAAATATTTCTTTATGAGTAATTACATTGGAACATGTTTTCTATTTGCCAATTTAAGGATTATGGTTACATAATAAATTGGAATTTGTTAAAAGCTTTACTACATTTGATTTTTGTCTAAGATTTGTACAATTTTCATTTGTTCATGAGTAAGCACCTTCTTCTTCATTTGTCTAGATATTCCTTTAGTTTCTTTATCTGCTTGTACTCCTAGTATTTAGGATTATTTCCTTTAGCCTAAAATTTAAAAAAAAAATGGATGAAGTTAGTATTTATTAGAAATTTATTCAAAATTTAAATAAATAAATAAAAATTTAAGAATGCTAATTTATAGAAAATTAGAAATAAAACACATAGTAATGAATTAATTCCTACTATTTATCTTTTTACTATTCAAAATAAAACTTGATTCAATCTTGTTGAACAAAATTTTGAGTTTGACAAGTTGTTGAGGAAACAAATGAACACGTCAATAGGAGGGTCATCATTTTGGACATTTATACAAATTATACCACATTAGTTAGGCTAAAATAAAACACTTGGTTGGGGGAGGCTAGAGCTAGGGGTAATCCATAGTTTTGATGGAGAAATAAGAAAAAATTCAACTGGGGACTAGGAATATCCACAAACAACCAAGCAAAAGAATATGTGATGTGGTAAGGACCAAGTCTCACATTAATTGAAGGAATTACACATATAATATTTTTTAGTGACTCCCATATCACCATCCAAAATTGTATGAATTGGCTCAAAACCAAGAACTCAAATCCAAATCCAACCATTCATAGAATAATATTATTGTTGGATAAATTTGATTAGTTGGAACTATACCATATTAAAAAGGGAAAACAATAGATTAGTATATGACCAAGCAAATCACGCTACTTTGTTAGCACAAGGAGAATTAAAGTTTAACGATGGTGCACCCATAATATATCATATCCCATGAATACATATGAAATGAAAGTCTCAAATGTGAGGAAGAGCCTTAAGAGAAGAGATTTGTCTCACATGGGAATTAAGCAACATAATTATGCTAGGGTACAGTTGTTAAGCAAGGGGAGCACTAGAAATAAGATGGAGCCATTATCTCGCAGCTAGACAATATTAAAAATCATCGACAGGATGAAGGATAGATGGGCTCGGGAAGGAAATAATTTAAGGCAGAAAGGATGTGATAAAAGGGTGACCTCTGAGCTCGAGGAGGATCGACTCAGTTAGATTGTGTGGTCATTCAACTCAAGGAAAGCAGTTTGAATTCTTGCATGGTTGCAAGGAAGTAACTAACGCAATGTATTAACCATGGAAAATCCTCCCGCGTCATGAAATTGGAGTTTATCATAGCTATAAGATGATGGATTTGGAAGGTCTATGCCCTATGGTTAGATGTGCATTCCCGTCCGGGTGAAGTAACGGATTCATTGTCAGGTAATGATGCTAGAGACGCATATAGGAATTCCTTTAAAGCTTTCAGGCAAGAGGTTGAAGATATGGTCTTAAGGAGGACACATTATCTCGGGGGCCAAGTCTTATTTCGCCCTCGTTGTGAATCAGTTGGAGAGTTTGAAAAAGGATTTAGAGAGTGTTCAGGCATTTGTGGAAGTCATAATGACGAGGCTAAGAAATCTGGACAGATTGGTCAAGAATCTCAATCAGTTGGATATTATTGTGTTTTTTTCGTAAGAGAAGTTTGCGGACTTGAGGAGGGTGTTGCCAATGATCCATCGTACGTCAATATGGGAGTCTCTTCTTTGGAGCTCACGGTGCAAGTGGAGATGCAGCAGGAACCTGAGGTCGAGTGTCAGCAGGGGTTGAAGAGGAAGACATGGACGATGTAGCGCAGGATCCCACAGAGGGAGATGAATATATACAATACAATAGTTGTTTTTTTTAGTATTTATGTAAATATATATATGTTATGCAAGTATGCTAAAGTAAATGGTATTTTTTTAGAAAATACAAGGAGAACCATGTTGATAATCTGAAGAAGAAGAATGTGAAATCGCAATGTCTCTAGTATAACTTTTTTGGAAAAATGAAGAATTGTCATCGTTAATATTTGTAATGGTTTTGACCAGATTCCAAATTTATTAATATAAATACAACCATTTCTTAAAAAAAGTTTATGATATTTTACCAAAGCAATGCTTGGTGCATGTTGAGGCAAATGAAACACTTAGTCAAATTTTTACCGTGACTCCACGTAACATTATTACCTCAATATCCACGACAACCTTGATACGTAGGATGACACATCAATTTTTACATAGGACATGTTGAATGACTCTGCAGTTGATATAATAGTCTAATGAAAGGGTGTGGATATATTACAATCATCTGAATATATGAACATTTAAGTATCTAGATTACTTCAGATCTCTCCCGTAAATCAATATCAAATCTAGATGCAAGCACAAGTTTACTCCAAATCTCTCCCATATATCGATATCAAATCTAGATGCAAGCATAAGTGAAAGCTCATTTAAAATCTGAGCATCCATAACACCAAAAATGTTGTAGCTCATTTAGAATACGGCATCCATTACACCAAAGTCTTGCACCATAATATTTCTTAATAGATACAAATACATTTGAGAACTAAAGTGATCTAGCATCTAGGCATTCAAAACACCAAAATATCGTGCCATAATAGTTATTAACATATTTAGATTCATTTGAGAACTAAATTGATTCAGCATCTAGGCATCCAGATATACACCAACGAGTGACTTCATGTCAAGTTCCAAATCTATATGTGATCCTTTATTGTTGAGCAGATCTAGCATCGAAGCATATGATGTGTTTAAAATAGTTTAGATAATGTTTACTCTAGATTCTGAATGTGATGTCCATAATTTCCATGTCATTGTGATGTCCAGATCAATAGGCACATTCACATGGCCTAATAGTTAATGCCAAGTGGAATGACACATCATACACCATGTTAGCAGCCTAAGTTGTAGCTTGTTACATGATCAATAAATTATAAAATTCAGACTATCAGATATATATAAAAACAAAAAATTAAAAATAAAGAATAAAAGAAAACAAAGGAGAAAATCAATATCCACATATGAAGGAAATAAAAACAAACATTTGATCCAAATATAATAAATTTAGCATCGACCACCTTTTAAAGGGATTGTTATGAAATGCATTTAGATCCATATGCTAGCATCACATCTTGAATCTAGTTAAACCTAAAGCAGTGTAAGTTTCTCATAATATGGATCTAGATTACCCTTATTTGGTATATGGCATCTCACTTCATTCCACTCAAAAACCATGAATTATTTCCACAAAAAACCATGAATTAACTCCACATTTGTATTGAACACGGTTTTCCTTTCAAAGATTTTATATTTTGCAAAAATAAAACAAAGATGAAATTGAACCAAAAAGTAAAATTTTCTTAAAGAAATATCATTGAAACAAGTCGAAAAAAAATCATGATAATTACAAAGTAAATAATATTAAAATATGTGCAATTATGTTAGAATCTAATTTAAATAATTGTAAATCATTGAAAATCACAATATAAGCAAAACTTAGAATGGTCCCCATTATTTTATGAAGATTGCATATCATAATGGAGAGGTTTTTCTATAGGCTATAGCACTATCATAGCCTCCTCGGTCTCTATATCTACCTCACCACATTGTTCATAGTTTCTTACAACATATACACTTATATCATGTATTCTTTCATTAATGCATATCATAATGGAGAGGTTTTTCTATAGGCTATAGCACTATCATAGCCTCCTCGGTCTCTATATCTACCTCACCACATTGTTCATAGTTTCTTACAACATATACACATATATCATGTATTCTTTCGTTAATTGTAATGCTCTGTAATTATTCACATCATGTCCCATTGACTTCCAAAATTTACAAAGAGGTGTATTGGTGGATGTTTGATATTTCTACATTGTATTTCATGCACCACTAAAGAGATGTCTCAAAATCGAGTCCATAACTTAGAAATATTCTATTCTTCATCACTAATATTGTTACTGACTAAATGGCCTAATAAGTAAAATAATGTTGTTTTGAATAGGTTTTATGAAATATTTGAATTCTAATAATCATTTTATTATTGTTTAGACTCACCATTGGGTTTAAATGTAAGTTTTTGGATGTTGTTGAACTTGTATTACTTATCACAACTCTTATTCTCTATCACTGATTAGAGAAATTTTGAGGTAAAAAATATCCTCAAAACAAAAATGTACAACCAAAATCAACTTTATAAGAACCAATAGGATTCAAGAAACTGCACAGTACACTGAGCCGGAAAGTTGCCCAGTTCCCAAAACTACGTTGTCTTTCCCCACAGTGTGCAAGGCAAGTTTCCACATAAAAAGAAAAAATGCAAAAAAAAAGAGCAAAAATCAGCCTTAAAAATAAGGATCTATTTTTAGCATCTTGGAGGCAATTGCATTATTTTTAGGAACTTCTGCCAAGTGTCACTTTTTCCTTCATTTAAGGCATGTGTGTCATAAATCTTAATTTGTCTAAATCTATTTAATAGACACTTATAGATCTCATTTTCATATTCAATCTTGGAGCTTTACCATTCTCAAGGAGATCAAGGAGCCTTCAATGTGATCATCGTCGCTTTTCCAGTTGAGTTTTTCTTTTGTTATATTTTGTCACTTTTTTTGTCGGTTTTTGTTGTTTGTCTTGTGCAAGTGTTGTTTCACTTGTTTCTCTTCATGTTTGTTGGAGTTTTAACTTATAGAAGTTTTATTTCAATTTATAGATTGCCTTTCCAAAACTCTCTTCACATGCCTTGTTTTCCTTCCATTTGATCAATTTCTAAACTTGATTCACATGCATGCATCTACACTTAGTCAGATTTGCACTCAAAATTACACTATCTCTCATATTTGCTTGTTTTTCACACTTCCCTTGGGCATATGTGGGTTTCCCTTTCCCGAATCCAACTTAGCACATCTCGCAGTACGCAATCTGGAGCCTCAAGCCACAAGCTTGGCCTCTGGAATGGCACAAAGAAAAGCCTAATATAGCTCCAACTATGCACTGTGCAGTTCCAGGGCCCAGCCTCCTAGCTTGGCCACTGAGGCTGTGGAATGTGCGGTCTCTCTCAGGCCTTTGTCGAGGCTAAACTTTGCATTGCACAGTTCCAGTCATCAAGCTTCCACCTTGGTTGTTGGGATTGCGCAATGCATATTTCCCATAGTTAGCTAGTCCCCCTTGTTAAGAAAAATTATGCAATCCCTCACATCTAGTGCCCAGCTTGCTGCTTGAAATTTCCTTTAAGTATTTTTTTTTTTCTTTGAAACCTACATTTTCTTTCCATGGGTGTCTTCTCTATCCCAGAGGTACAATAGTTGTTGAGCATATCTCCAGTAGTCACAGTTAACATGGCATCTAATATAGTTGCATCAAAGAAAACCACTAAGAGCAGTATTGGGGAAGCAGTTGAGTAGACATCAGTTGATTTACCAGTGTATGAAGATACTTAGTTGTTTATTAAGAATACAACAACACTGACGTGGAAATAGATCAAACACATTTTTGCGAAGTAATTTGAGGCAGATTTAGAGGATTGACAGGTTTATCATAGTATCTGGCAGTCAGGGTTATACAAAGTTGCATGCAGGTACCACACCTTCCCATGTGTAGACATCATTAGTTGGATTGTCTTGCATACAGATGAATAAACTATGACATTGAGAAGTTATAGCGAGAAGAAGCTTGCCACCTTTAGGGCATAATAATTTCAACATATGTATCACTTTCCTGAGTCGGTGAAGTGCATGGACTCACTCTTCTATTCCACCCACAGCTATGTAAGCACAAGAGATATTGTCAAGCACTGGGTAAAAGAGCCATTGAAGTTTCGGTAGAAACCCACCAATGTTTACAAGAAAAAATCCATGAGGAAGGCTTACCAGTTCTTGATTATCTTTGCTTGAAAAATATATGGTCAAAAGAGTACGAAAACCTTTCCTTAAGGGTGGGCAGTCTTACTAGACCAGTTGGTAAGTGATGGGAGGCCATTTAAGTGGTCAAATCTCTTGGCTCAACAATTGAATTCCCATGTAGCTAAGGCTCGGAATCCACCCAAGGATGAATGAGCAAGGTTTTATATGTCTGCATACTTATTGGATGTAATATGTGCAAAACAACAATTCCCTGGCATGAACTGGATATGGATACCACGAGAGACTGTCGTGAACATATATTGCAAGTTACTTTCACAATGTAGTTATCGATGAGTAATGGCACAACTAACTGACCGCCTTATCATCATGATATACAAGATTATAATTGAACAAGATCCACCTTGCATGGCTCGAGAAGCAATGGAGGTGATAGTAGACATTGTAGATTGGTATGCCTCACTAGGTGGCACCTTTGTCAGAGTGTTTGGCGGAGAGAATCCTCTGCATGTCTTACCATGATATGTCACTGAAAAACTGATCATGCAAGAAGTATCATACCATCTCGCTACATGGTTGTCAGCAACACTGCATAGGAAGAAGAAAGCACCATGGATCCCTCTTCCTTTGCGAATCAGATTATACGAGATTAAGAACCTAAAAGTTTCATATGGAGAGGCTAAGGACATAGTGAAATTTGATTTCGTCTCCAAGTACTTTAATCTGTATGACCCCTACAGTATTTTCAAGGGCCGCTTTACGATAGTTTACTTTCCATGGATCAGCAAGGAATTTCATTGGCTAGAGGAAGATCCTGCGAGGTACTGCTACAATGCCTCCAAACTCAATGAGTATGTCAGCATATCAAGGACTTTGAAGACTACTCCACAAATCACAACAGTTTCGGAAGCAACAACAACAGCAACAGAAGGCAGCAATATCATGCATGACAAGGGAAAGAGGAAGATTGTTGACAGTCTAGAGGGAGAGAAAAGCTACGAAATGAAGGAATATCCTATTATCCCTAAGGAAGATTTGGCAACGGAAGTAACGAGGGAGCAATGGATGAAGAGAGAAGAGTGGAAGAAGAGGGCAAAATAGAGGTTGCAAGAATCATAACTAAAGTTCCAAGAGACAGAGAAGAAGTTGAAGGAAGAATAGGAGTTGAGGAGGAGAGAATGAGAAGAGAAGTCAAAGCAGGATGAAGAACAAAGGAAACACACGATGATAGAGGAAACAATGTTGATATAGTTTAAAGAGCTAGAACAACCAAGAGCTGAGAAGGAAGGTGAACATATGTAGGATCAGGAGCTTTCTTAGCAGATTGAGCAATTTATTAATTTACAGACATGAAGTTGGAACATGAACCACAACATGAAGATGTTGACCTGATGCCAAAGGCACCACAGGTCATCCCTCAATCTCCACAACCTTCAGCAGCAGAGCTAGCCTTGAGCGAATAGGAGATGTTTTTCTTGTTGATGATGATCCGGTCGTGGATGTGTGCAATCTATCGTTCGATGGGTTTCAAAATAGGATTGTACAATTGCGAAGGGATCACTTTCCATATGATCACACATCACCTACATTCATCAAGGAAAGGGTGATAGTGTCGGATAATAGGAAGCATCCAACTGCCATTGTTGAAGCCAACTTGGCCTATGCAGGATCAACAAGATCAAATGTTTAGTATATGATGGTTGAGAATGAGCAACTGGCCAAAAATTTGCAAGTTCTAGGCAAGAGGCAAGAAAACTACGAGCAGCAATGTAGAATGCAATTTCCACATTAGAGGCGATGAGGACAGCGATACTTGCTGAAGTATCAACACTTGGAGAAACCATGTGGAAACTCTATGACAGATTTGCCACTGTGCATAAAGAAGTTGTTTGTTTTCATGGCCTACAACAACAAAGCAAAGAATTTGTTAAAACTCTCAAATACATACCTAATGTCATTGCATATCTACAAGAGTGGACAATGCAGTACAAAGGGGCCTCGCTTGACTTAGTGAAGAAAATGAATCCCCAAGAAAAGTTGGAGAAAGAAAAAAATTGGATGTTGATTCAGAGCAACAAGAATCTTGCTTCATTCATTGGCAGCACAAGGGCCTCATATGTGTGGTTTTACAGTAGTTTAGATGTCTTAGTGAGAACACACCAATTCCCATCAATCAATTCCCTCACCAAAGCTAAACTAAAGTACCAAGTCCGACAGGAGGTCGAGGAGTCTTGGAGCAACTAAGATAGGAAGCCATGAGGGAAGACTTGGAGTTGAATGCACACAACATTCAAAAGTTCATCGGTGGTCCTATCAAGGTCAGAACAATGTTACTCATGCTTCGTAATGAGTTGGATATGTTGAAAAATGTGCAACAAGAAAGGTTAAATTTAGAATGTACTAAAAATAGACCTGCTAAAAATAACATGTCTAAAAATAGCAGTTTGGCCAGTGAGGTCATTGGCCACATTGGGTGAGAGGTGAAACTGCTAAAAATAGAAAGTTCTAAAAATAGCATATATGGGTCCCTTCTTATTTATAGCAGTCCCTAGTCTATCTATAGGAAGTAAAATTAATTTTGGTCTTAAAAACAGTTTGAAATATTAATTAATTAATTTAGTTGAGTTAATTAATTAAGGAAATTCGAATTTGAAGTCTTTGTGAGCATGCACATGAGTTTCCTCCACTGATTGAGGGAATAAGCATGAGTTCTATAATGAGAGAATCAATTGACTTAATTCTAACTAGTCAAGTCTAGTTAGATTATTTTCACGAGTTGTTAAAATAATAAAATATAGTTTGTTAATGCTTGCATGCATGTGACAACTATTATTTTAGATAACTGAGGATTCACTCATGGATAATTGTTGCATGTCAGTTCTATTAGAGACCCAGTTGAGATCAGATGTGGGACAGTGTACTATCAGATGCTTGGATATTTCTAGTAAGTATTCCTTGCATGGAGAAGGATCTATTATAGGAGATTGGAGGATTTGTGGCCTATATATTGAAGCCTAGGTAGTCCATGATTTTCATCTTCTGATTGAAGATCATCAGGATCTTCTAATTACAGAGGGAGTAGGATAGCTATTGAGCTGATTCTTTTTGTATGTTGTTGAGGATCTCCACTTGATTGATAATACATGGTTGGGGTTTTATGTTGGTGCTTTCCCCTGGATATATCTTGTGTTATGTGTGATCATTTCTCTTGATCAATTATGCATGTTTCTACTTGATGTTGCTCATGAATTCGATTATGCTTCCGCTTAATGTTTTGTAGAAGTAGAACAAGTATTATGCTTTAGGACATTGCATATATCGGTTTGTTCTACAAGTGAAATTTCTACATGGTGTCAGAGCTAGCTGATTTGTAGAAAAATTCTACAAAATGGTATTGGAGCATAGGTGATCACACAAGAACAATATACTAGCAGGAGAAATTTGAAGTTTATTTTCCGGGATATAGATCTCAAGTTCTTATCACATCTATTTCATCGATGGCATTCTATGGTTTGAAGCTTGAGTATGCCCTTGATGGCAGCTCAAACTATATAGCTTGGAAGGATCGCATGGAGGTAGTTTTGGAAGATAATCACCTTAAGGATTTCATTGATCAAGAAATTCCTAAGCCTATTGTCAAGACTGAGCAAGTGGAATGGAGGAAGTGTGTGGCTAGAGCTAGGAGAATTCTCTTGGAGGGAGTGTGAGATCACATTGTCTGGAGCCTCCATGGGAAGGAGACTCCACATGCAATGTGGAAAACATTGAAAGATTTATATCAGAATAACAGTGATCGGAAGAAGCTGGTACTGAAGGAAAAACTTCGAAAGATCAAGTGTGAAAGGAATGAGACAATCTCTATGTATCTGACCAAGCTCATCACATGTAGGGATGAGCATGCAAGTGTAGGGGTCATGACATCGAATGAGGATATGGTGAGTCTAGCACTCCTTGGCATTCCTAAGAGCTGGCATAGCTACCAGGACTCAATGAATGGAAGGGAGAAACTACCAGATTGGGAACAACTATGGGCAGATTTGATGCAGGAGGAGATCAGATGGAGCACCTGAGATAGTTCTTCATCTATGCATGATGAGGAGAACTGTGCCTTAGCAAGTAAGGTGAAGAAGGGGAAGGAAAAGGTTTCTCTTTCCGAATCCAGTTTTTCCAATGATCGGAAGAAGGTTGACAAATTGAAAGTGCGATGCTTTCATTATCATGAAGTGGGCCATTATGCTACAAATTGTCCACAGAGGAAATCCAAGAAGGGATCCGGGGAAGGATCTGAAGGTGAGGCACTTGCTTCACAGTTTGAGTTGGATTTCACACTCTTCGCATGCATGGTTTCATCCATGGTGGGAAGTGGTTGGTTTCTTGACAGTGGAGCTTCTTTCCACATGACCGATGATAAGATTTATTCAGTACTTTGGAGGAGAAATATCTCCAAATACTCATAGTGATGGGTAATGATAAGAAGTATAGTGTCTCAGGTGTAGGCACAGTTATTTTTCAGAGGAAGCATGGAGTTCGCCTTACCTTGACTGACATCAAGTATGTACCAAGAATGAAGAGAAACTTGGTGTCGATCGTGATGTTGGAAGACAGAGGCTATGATGTAGTCTTTAATAAGGGAAAGGTTTTCCTTAGACACATCATCACTAGATAGGTGAAGCAGATTGGTTCACAGGTTAAGAACCTGTATGCTCTTGAGGTTCAAGATGCATGCAAAACCTTGAGTAGCAAGGCAACTCATGGAGACTTGGTGGTTGAGAGGGAGGGTATATTACCTCTCAACATGTAGAGCCAAAAGAAGTCTCAGAAGATTTTGGAGGAGCCACGATTGGTGCAGAAACTTCAGGAGGTTGTGGAGCAACCACAACAAGGGAAGTTGAGAGGAGATCGAGTAGAGACATCTACTCATGCAGAGACCTCCAGTAGGGGGAAACTTTGAGCCAGGTGGGTAGAGGGATCACATGCAGCCATACCTCTAAGTAGGAGGTGGGGCGATACAGAGTGATCATCCCAAGGATGAGGGGCAGGATCCTTAAGGTACCTAACCTCTTGAATGAGACCTTGCTACAGGAGCCTCGATGTGGAGTAGTAGGAACTAACTAATTGGGTAGAGACAGATGTGGATGGAGTGGCAAAGAGAGCGACAGTGAAGGGAAAGCCAGGACAGTGCATAGCTAGCAGGCTATAGAAATGCGCAAGGCACAAGTGTTTTGCATAGTGCTAGGTGGCACAGAGAGGTGTGCAATGGTGCGAGATGCATGGAGATGCTGCAGTAGCATAGATTTCATAGAGGGATCACTTGTCAGCAACAGGTAGAGCTTCAGCATCAGAGTATGTTCCTAGCCCAATAGAGTGGTTAGTTGGGAGTGTTTTTGTTCCAAGTGTTGTTGGAGCAAGTGGACCTGGTAGATGTGTTGCATGCAGAACATTCCAGAGTTATAGGATCAGGTTCGAGAGAAAGCCTTTCTTGTTGAGAGGGAGTGTTGAAAAATGTGCAAAAAGAAATGTTAAATTTAGAATGTGCTAAAAATAGACCTACTAAAAATAGCACGTCTAAAAATAGCAGTTTGGCCAATGAGGTCATTGGCCACATTGGGTGAGAGGTGAAACTGATAAAAATAGAAAGTTCTAAAAATAGCATTTCTGGGTCCCTTCCTATTTATAAAAGTCCCTAGTCTATCTATAGGAAGTAAAATTAATTTTGGTCTTAACAGCAGTTTGAAATATTAATTAATTAATTCAGTTGAGTTAATTAATTAAGGAAATTCGAATTTGAAGTCTTTGTGAGCATGCACATGAGTTTCCTCCACTGATTGAGGGAATAAGCAATAGTTTATATAATGAGAGAATCAGTTGACTTAGTTCTAACTAGTCAAGTCCAATTAGATTATTTTAACAAGTTGTTAAAATAATAAAATATAGTTTGTTAATGCTTGCATGCATGTGACAACTATTATTTTAGATAACTGAGGATTCACTCATGGATAACTGTTGCATGTCAGTTCTGTCAGAGACCCAATTGAGATCAGATGTGGGACAGTGTACTCTCATATGCTTCGATATTTCTAGTAGGTATTCCTTGCATGGAGAAGGATCTATTATTGGAGATTGGAGGACTTGCGGCCTATATATTGAGGCCTAGGTAGTCCATGATTTTCATCTTCTAATTGAAGATCATCAAGATCTTTTGATTACAAAGAGAGCAGGATAGCTATTGAGCTGATTCTTTTTGTATGTTGTTGAGGATGTCCACTTGATTTATAATACATGGTTGGGGTTTTATGCTAAAGATTTCCCCTAGATATATCTTGTGTTATGTGAGATTATTTCTCTTGATCACTTATGCATGTTTCTACTTGATGTTGCTCATGAATTTGATTATGCTCCACTTAATGTTTTGTAGAAGTAGAAAAAGTATTATGCATTAGGACATTGCATATATTAGTTTGTTCTATAGGGGAAATTTCTACATGGTATCAGAGCTAGCTAATTTGTAGAAAATTTCTACAAAATTCTACGGGATATAGGTTTCAAGATGGTGTACCATATGCCATGGAGGCTAAAGTCCTCTTCCAACAAGAAATCATTAAGAAGTTTTGGGACACCATCACATAGTACCACGCTTGGCACTAGTATGTGATTGAGAAGCAAAAAGTGGAGGTTGTTGAGTTGGACTTCACCCAAACTCCAAAATCATAGTGTTGTGTCTTGTTAGGCTATCTCTACCCTATTTTTTCTTATAAGGGTATGAGTGGAAAATGTAATATTATTTGTAATTATGTTGTAAGTGAAATTCCAAGTGTCAATATTGGAATATGAAAAGTCACCATGTAATGTAATGTGTTGTTTTATGAATAAGTTGAAGAGTCATGAGGGTAGCCCAAAGGTCACAAAAGAGGAGTTTAAGGGTCACCTCCCTCTTTTTATAAATAAAGCCTCATAACTCATAGAATGAGCTTTTGGGAGCCAAGCTTTGGCTAGGATTAGGCTTAGAAAGAGCTTGGAATTATTATGAAGAGCCTTGGCTTCTCCATAACATAGATCAAGTATACTTCTTTGGAGAAGAAAGTGTTCTTGACTGTAATGTTTCACTATTCGAGCTACTGGTCGTCAATGATGTATGTATGGATGGAAATTTCACTTATAATAATAAAATCAGACCCAATATGCTTTCATGCATATATTGTTAATATAGTAAGACTATTCTTGTTGTATTAGAAAAGTATGTTATTTAACTTACGCATATGCTTATGAACTATTTTGTTTGCATTTGTACAAATCTTGTTGAATGCTTTTTGTTGGATTAGCTCATCACTTTAACTTGTGGACTATTCCACATCTTATGTTGTGATGTGATTTCACTCGTGTGTTCCTTTCAAGCTACGTACTATTACAGGCTTCCAAGGGGAATAGTTCCTTTCCCTTTTGTTTGTTGGAACCTTCATACATCACACTTGACTTTCCGAAGGGTCACACACTTTCTCTTACCCAAAGTTATCATGCTTATCTTTGCGTGTTTCTATGGTCAAGCCATAACATTACCACCCACTCGCGGTACTCCTACTCCAAATGGTGTGAGGTCTAGTTCGGACTTCATATCAGGGAGATTCCCTGAATGTTCACAGGTCCAACACCATCAACATTTATGGCACTAGAAGGAGGGCCAAATGACAAGCTAAGCCCTTGAAGTCTATTTTGAATTTCTTCACTTTTTTATGACTTCTTTCCAAGTCATAACCCCGATATGCTTTTCTAACGCTGCAAATTTGGAAGTGTCAGCAAGCATTTTAAATGACTTGTATAAATTTAAGTTCAATGGTGAGGGCGGAATAACCTTTCTCAAGCACACAGTTTGTTTTCTTGGCTTATGTGATAGGCATCACATCCAGTCTGAGGATGATTCTTGTGGGTTGTTTTCTCTCACATTCAAAGGGTGCGCAAAGAAATGGTGTCACACATTGCCTACAGCCTCCATACACTCTTTCAAATAGTTTTTTGTTGAATCATGTCACACTTTCATTCTCTATGATTGTAAATCCCTTAACAACAAAATTTTAAAATTGCGAAAAAACACCTTAAATTCTCTTCAAGATTTTCATGATCTTTTTTTTCATTACTATTTTGAATTTCCTAAAGATGAAGTTGACTATAAATTTTTTATTAAAATATTTCAATATCTTGTTCACATTTCTAAAAATTCACATGAGTTAGAATCTTTCGAACCTCTCCCAACATACCTCGGTGTTAGAGCTTCTAAATCTAAGACGGACAAGGTTGTTGTCCCAAGTGACCCTCCATCCCCTTCTCACCAAACATATCTAGCCCTGCAGGTCAAGGTGGGTGAAGTTGAGAATTCACCTGTTGATTTATCACCATCTCCTCCTACCCCACTTACTCAACATTTCTGCGCAGAGTTTGTCTGTGACCCCAATGTTTGTGATGAAGTGATATCTCCTCATCCTTTGTCCTTCAGTCCATTTCATCCTCTATATTTTTGTGTCTCAAATCTCTCTTGTGATGTTCACAAGGATCAAGTTCTGGATGGAGTTGGTATTGAACAACCAACTTGCGACATCATTTTTTATGAGTATGTGTGGTAGTTTGAACAAGAATTTGCAATGAAGGATGACTTCCTTTTGTCTGTACCTCTTCCGCATTATCCTAACATCTCCCACAATTCTTTCATTCTTGTTCAATCTTGTCAAAATTAATTTTCAGATGTTACCACTTTCGATCATTCACAAAACACGTGGAATGCTAGTTTTTCATTTGAATGTCGAGAGGACAAATATGTTTTCCCTGATCCTCCCAATCTATCATCTTATCTTTCTAGGAACATAGAGGGTGAAATTTATCTTTTTCCATCATGCCCTCTTTATGATTCGTTAGATCATGAGGATTCCCTTGTTCATGATCTTGAACTTTCTCATCGTGGTTGTTGTGATATTTTCTTTCATTCATTTGATCACAATTCTGATTTGTCCATTGTTGATCTTTCTAAGCCACCAATCTTTGATGATCCATCTTCTGATGAATTGGAACCTCCCTAAGCTGTCGAAGCACTTTATACTGAGCTGATGGTTATGTGAGGTTCTCATAGCCTTGAGGTCAGTTCCACTTCTGATCAGAAATGTGTTGAATCTTTCGAGGCTCCTCATCACTCTGTTGTTCACATCAAAAATCAATCTATCTCACAATTTTTGAATCCTCCATCTGTATCACACGATCCTATAGCTCAATCGTTGGAGGAGTTGTACATAGCAAACACTGTTCCAAAATGGCATTTTTCCTCTTTCTTCATGTTTTTTCATCTTTCAAGTTAAAAAGTTTGTACCTTCTTGCCTTTGACTCACAATGTGTTAGGACACCATAGTATGTTCACAGAATGTCTTTCATGCGCTTTTCATTTTTGCTTTTTTGCGAATGCATTCAAGTTTCGAACGTTCTAGTTTGTATTGTATTATCTTTGTTTTCTATTGGTTTTCTTGTTTATCTTTGTTGACATGTATGCTCTCGCCTACATGGTCCAACCAATGTGCCAATGGTTACATTGGAAGTATCACTTTACGTAAGTTGTCCTATGTTATGCTTAGGTCAGGAGTAGGAGTAGTTTTTCTTTTCTTGTTTGTTTCTTGATTTCCTTTACTTTGTTTTCAGTTACCCTGCTTCTTTCCTTTGTTTTTTTTTCTCTTGTAGCTATAGGTTAGTTTTCACATGAAATCGTGTTTGGCTTCTTAAACAAATAGGGTGAATTTCAAGAGGAACTTGTACTGCTATCAACATTTTGTTATCTATTTATTCCCTCTCTTTATGTGAATCTTGCATTCCTTTAGTCGATGATACACTGATGGAAAATTCCTTCCTTTCGGAGAGAGTCATGGTGAAATCAAGATGCTTACACTTTTAACCAGTACCGCCTACTCTAATCGGTTTTCTATTTTCAGTTAAGCCTTGTCAACTATGTCAAGTAGAGTAAGGAGAAGGGGGGAAATTTAACAATTATATCAGAGGTAAATATAAATATCCTTCTCTGAAGGGACAACCTCTTGTGCTTTCAATAATTCGAGATCCCTCTTCCGCCCCATGAAATAAATAAGTGCTTATGCACAGTTCTTGAAAAAATGAAAAAATGAAAAATGAAATAAAGGGTGAAAGAAGAGAAAATATTCCTACTCAAAGAGGTGAATAAAGTAACTCCATTGGGATAATTTCCAGGCTCACTGGTAGCAGAGAAATGCTTGTGTTCCTAAGGTGACTCCGCCGGGGTACTATCCACGCTTGCTAGCATCAGAGCAACACTAGAGATTAAACAAAAACTCTCACAACCTATTTTACTTATGCATCTATATACCCCTCATCCCCAAACAAAACAACTTAGTTTGACATGGCTTGGTATGTGTGTTGCTAACGAAGAGAGTGGTAGGGACTACATCTTTAACTCAAGACAAGTGCATAAACTATGATAATAAAAGAACAAAACAATACTTCCAAAATATTTAGAATCTCTTTGCATGAGACAAGGTTCATACATAGACCTGGGGTTCTACCAGTGTGTCACCAATGTTGTAGCAGCTACAACCACCCTCTAAAATTTTGCCTATGCTTCGATTTTGGAGCCTTCTTTCTTAACCAAAATAGCTCATCTTGCATTGATCCAAGTATTAATTCTTAGACTGAGACTTACCTTTTTAGTTTGCCTTGTGTTTTCTTACTTAGTTGATTTTATAACTCATAAGCTAATCTCCTAACTTGATCCCACAGCAGTTCTAGGCTTGCCCCCAGAAACTGTGCAATTCTTGAGGGCAACTAGCCTTGTTGTTGGGAATTGTGTATTCTTGACTACCAGTGTGCCTTAAACTGAGGAACAATGTAGTAATGAGGAGGCATCCTAACATCGATCCCATAAATTGCAGAACCCTCATTGGGCTCGAAATCTACACAGTGCACTAAGTCGAAAAGTTACCTAGTTCCCAGAGTTGTGATGTCTTTCTCCGTAATGTGCATGGCAATTTTCCCCAGAAAAAGCATCCATAAAAATAGGGATTTGTTTTTAGTATCCCAAAGGAGGCACTCGTGTTATTTTTAGAAATCTCTGCCAAGTGTCACTTTTTCCTTGATTTTAGGCATGTGCATCATAAACCCTAAGTTGTCCGAATCTATTTAATCAATATTGTTAGAGATCATTTGCATATTTTATCTTGGAGCTCTAGCATTCCTGAGGAGATCAAGGAGCCTTCGGTGCGATTGTCGTCACTTTTCTAGGTGAGTTTTGCTTTTGTTGTCTTTTACCGCCTTTTTAGTCACTTTTTGTTGTTTGGATTGTGTGAGTGATGTTTCACTTGTTTCTCTTCATAGTTGTTGGAATTTTAGCTTGTTTTAACTTGTATAAGTGTTGTTTCAAGTTATAGATTTCCTTTCCCAAGTTTCGCATGATTTCTTCCCCTTTTTGCACTAATGGACATCGTTGTGGTGACTCTCTTCACATACCTTTTTTCCTTCTGTTTGATAAATTGTTGCAATTGATTCACATGCATGCATCTACACTTAGTCACATCTGCACTCAGCGTCACACTATCTCTCATATTTTCTTATTTTTCACACTTCCCTTGGGTAGATCTAGGTTTCCCTTTCCCAGATCTAACTTTGCACAACTACCACTACATAATTTGGAGGCTCAAGCCAAAAGCTTGGCCTCTAGAATTGCGCAATGAATAGACTAAGTTGGCTCAAACTTCTCTCTATAGAGTTCGAAGAGCCAACCTCACAGCTTTGCCACTGAAACTGTGCAATTCACAGCCTCTCCCAGGCCTTTTCCAAGGCTAAACTATGCATTATGCAGTTATAGTCATCAAGCTTCCACCTTGGCTATTGAACTGCACAGTACAAAGTTCCCATAGTCAGCCAGTCCTCCCTATCAGGAAAAATTGTGGAATCCTTCACATCTATTGCCCGACTTACTGCTTGAATTTTCCTTGAAGTTGTTTTTTTTTAACTGACATTTGTTTGCCATGAGTGTCCTTTTTGTCTCATAGGTACAACCATTTTTTAGCATCTCTCTAGAAGTCACATTTAACATGGCATTTAAGGGATATACATCAAAGGAAACCACTGAGATTAGTATTGGGGAAGTAGTTGATGAGGTATCAGTTGATTTACCAGTTTATGCATATACTCAATTATTTATTGAGAAGGGAACAACATTGACAAGGAAACAGATCAAATACACTTTTGCAAAGGAATTTATCGCAGGTTTAGAGGGTCAGAAGGTTTATCTTAGTATCTGGTAGCCAAGGTTATATAAGGTTGCATGTAGGTACCCCGCCTTCCCATGTGCTGGCATCATCAACTGGATTGTCTCACATATAGATGAACAGGAAATGACATTGGGTAGTGCCAGTGGGAAAAATCTTGACACCTTTAGAGAAGAAAACTTTCAACATATGTGTCACTTGCCCAAGTTGATGAAGTGCATGGACTCACTCTTCTATGCCACCCACATCTATGTGAACACAACATAAATTTTCAAGCGTTGGGTTAAATATCCATCGAAGTTTCGGCAGACACCCACCCATGTTTACAAGAAAAATTCCCTCAGGAATGATTACCAATTCTTGATTATTTTTGCTTGCATAATATATGGTCAAGATAGCATGGAAACATTTCCTTAAGGGTGGGAAATATTATTGGACTAGTTGGTAAGTGATGGGAGGACATTCAACTAGTCTAATCTATTGTCTTAACAATTAAAGTCCCATGTAGCAAGGTTTTATATGTTCACATACTTATTAGATGCAATCTGTGCACAACAGCAGTTCGTTGGCATGAACTAAAAATGGACACCATGAGAAACTGTCATGAACATCTATTGCAAGTTTCTTTTAGAATACAGTTATCAAGGAGTAAAGGTATGACTAACTAACCACTTTATCATCTCACTACATAAGCTTATATTTGAATAAGATCCACCTTACATTTCCTAAGAAGAATGGAGGCGATAGTAAACATTGCATATTGGTATGCTTCACCAGATGGCACCTTCGTCAGAATGTTTAACAGAGAGAATTCTCTGCATGTCTTACCAAGGTATGCTACTAACAAATTGATCATGCAAGATGTATCATACCATCTCACTATGGGATTGTCAACAACACTACATAGGAAGAATAAAGCGACATAACCCACTCTTCCTTTGTGAATCATATTATACGATATTAAGAACATAAAAGTTACATATGATGAGGCTAAGGACATAGTGAAATTTGAGATCAGCACCAAGGACATTAATCTATATGATCCCCAAAGTATTTTCAAGGACCACTATATGAGAGTTTGCTTTTTTTGGATTAGCAAGGGATTTCATTTGTCAGAGGAGGATCCTTGGAGCTACTGCTATGATGCCTCCATACTTAACGAGCTGATTAGTATATCAAGGACTTGGAATACTTCTCCACAAACAACAACAATTATGGAACCAACAACAACAACAGTAAGAGGCATCAATCCCATGCAAGACAAGGGAAAGAGGAACATTATTGACAGTCCAAAGGGAAAGAAAAGTTGTAAAATGAAGGCACATCCTATTGTCGTGAAGGCACCTTTAGAAATGGAAGCAAAGAGGGAGAAATGGATGAAGAGAGAAGAGTGGAGGAAGAGAGAAAAGCAAAGGTTGCTAGAAGTAGAACTAAAGCTACAGGAGATGGAGAAGAAGTTGAAGGAAGAACAGGAGTTGAGGATGAGAGAATAAGAAGAGAAGAAGAAGCATGTAGAAGAACAAAGGCAAGGCATGATGACAGTGGAAACAACGTTGATACAAGTTGAAGAGCCAGAACAACCAATAGTTAAGGAGGAAGGAGCTAGTACAAAATGTCTAATTAGTTATTAAAAATTTGACTAAAATTTTCTTATAAATGACCATTTTTTGGTAGGTGACCAATAGTAGCTAATTTATAGTATCTGATAATGCGACCAACTTTTAGTAATTTTTAGCTTAGTCATTAATTGGTTATCTCAATTTTATCACCTAGTAGTATATTTAGTCATAAATTTTGTCATTCATTTAGTCATTGATTTATTCATTAATTATCACAGTTAATGACCAAATATACAACAAAATATATTACTATATAAATCCCTGAGAAAACCAATTAATGACTAAAGAAATATGACCAAAATGTTGCTCGTGTTATAAGATGCTATAAATTAGCTACTAATAGTCATATATATGCAAATTTTATTCATCATTTGAAACCAATTAATGACCAAATAAATATGACTAAATTTTAGTTGTGTTATAAGATGTTGTAAATTAGCTACTAATAGTCATATATATGAAAAGTTTAGTCATCATTTTAATCACAACTTTATCATTTGCAGTAGTCATTTATCTTTTTTTGGTATTTTCATATTCATTATATAAACGAATGATTTAGTAGTTTCTATTCATTTCATTTAATTTCATTCATAATCATTATAAACGACTAATTTAGTAATATATTCATTCTATTTGTGTTCATCATTAATCAATATAAACTACTAATTTAGTAGTTTTAGGTTGATTTTATGTGTTCATTATTAATCAACATAAATTAATTAGTATGATTTTGCGACTAAATTAAAAAATAAATAAATAAATGTCATATAATGTGCATGTTCATCTAATATGATAACACAAAGTTACATATGTTAATTACAAGACTAAATAATATCAAGTGCAAATAAAAATAATTTCAACCATATAAATTTTATTATATAAAATATCAAGTATTACAATACGAGTTTCCAACTTCATGTCATTTGGACTATAATTTACACATGAAATATTATTTCAACATTTCAAAACATTATCACTGTGTTGCCAAAGTATTGAAAGTGGATTCACCAACTCTAAAGACTTGACCATCAATGTCTATGTGTATCTTGTGTAATATATTGGCTCTAAGGGTATCAATAGACCGATTCTATTCTCTCTCTCATTTTTCATTTGTCTTTCCAGTGTCATTGTTCTCCTCTTTCTTCAATTCTTGCTTCTTACCATCAATATTGAGTTCCTCTCTGGAAAATGAAAGAAGATACAATGCAGAGTATAATGAAAGACGATGAATACTTGAATCTAAAATAAGGTAGACTATAAAATATTTATAAGACATATGCATTAAAATCAACAATTTCAATGTCATTTCACCCCATAAAAGAAAGAAACCCAAACAAGTTTTCTTCAGTTGGGGATAGTGGCCATTATGTGGTCATATGCCTAGTATAAAAAAAAAAGCAAATAAAACATCATCGTAGAAAAGAACGCCTTATTAACTTATTTATATTCAACCTTCAGAGAAAGCTTAGGAACAATCATGTCAACTAAGTTACATGTTAAAAATCTCAGGTTGTAGATAACTTGTTAAAAAAAATAATTTGGAGTGTGATGTTTAACCCTTGTCATTTTATTAGCAACAACATTTCATTCTCTAACATGTGAACTTGGTCAAGTATATAGACAATCTGTGCTCAAATAACAACATCAAAGTAAAATTTTTAAATAGTAATGAAAATATTTTAAAACAAAACAACTAAAAGGATTTCAATTAATATATTGTAATACTAAACTCATATTCAAGATTTTGATGTTTTTTGAATGGACATGATACCAAATATTTTCAATTTCATAATTAAAAAAAAAAACATTCAAAATACAATCAAACAATAAAGAGAGGATATCATGGAATGAACATTGCAATTATAAGAAATTTTTTTACTTGCCCACTAGTGTCTTGTCTAGCATTCCTAAAACATTTTCTTGCCCAAAATAACCATGAATTGAGAGAATCACAACATTAAAAACCATAGAAATCCCTACTAGAAACATTAGCAAAGTTGATGGCTCATGTGCTTGAAGGATCTCCAACAACAAATGAATCATATCCAAGACATGTTCTGCATTGTCTCCCCGTCCTCTTTCCAATCCCATTTCCTGTAAGATGCCCACACCAGTGTCAAGTATCAATCAAATGAAGGCATTGACATTTTTTTATCTTTTATATCTATAAACTTTGAATCTGATTTGTTTCAAGAACATATTAATTCATATTTAATCCTTCCTATCATGAGAAGTTACTAATCAAGTAGGACATCAGGAAAATCAACCTTAATGAGGTCCTGAAACAATTTCTACAATATCAATATGTTTCTTTTTATGATATCTTGGGTAGAAAAAATAACATATCTGCAAAAGAAAAATCCATATATTAGTTGTGTTCAAACTCTATATATGGTGTATTCGTAGGCATCGTTTTAAGATGTTCTTCTCGTTTTACCAAAGCAAAGAGTAGCTTGGTTAAATTCTATATCATTTCATTCAACATCAATTTCTGCAAGATAAATGTCATGCATTATTATTTTTCATTTCTCAACATGCTACAAATGATAACTTGGAAGTCACATAAAACCAAGAGAAACCATATTTTCTAACCAAAACAAACAAACAAATAGTGCCTCTAATAAAACTTCACACCTCAAAAATTGCTCTGCCACGTGCACGGGCTAAAGCTGAGATTCTTTGAACCATCTCTAGGTCATACTTAATGGGATATTTATTTGTTTAACATGATGTCAATTTGGTGTTAAAAGAAATATATAAATCCAGGTTATTACTAGTGAAATTCAAGTATAATTCAAAACAAAATAGCATCATTGCAAGGTAGTGGAGAGAGAAACATCTTCATAATTAGGCCTTTTATCTCAGGAAACAAAGTAAGGATAGAAAGGAATGTGGCCCCAAAAATAGTGGTGAATACTATAAATGTTTTTTCACAAAAATAATCCCCTTTAATAAGATATTTCTGACAGCTAAAACATAGCATATGTTATATTATGATAGGTTAGAAATATCCAACTTTTTGTGTGTAATTGTGAGGCAAGTAAATCCAATCTATGCACCTTAACTATCAAGAAATATTTCAAAGGAATAATCCTAGACAAATATATCAAGAACATTGTTGGTCAACGTACCAAGAATTCAGAGATAATAAGATAGTGAAATAATGTAGGACAACCATGCCATAATGTTATACAAGCATAGAATTGAACTAAAAACATTGTGATTCTCACTTTTGGCATTCAATGTTTTTAGTACAATTATGCAAGTAGATGCATTGTAATTATACAAGCACCAACATAGAGGAGCCATAAGGAGAAAAACACACATAATATCCCTAGTCAAACCAAAAATAATTATAGAGAGATCCATGAGAATGGAAAGCATTCCAAAGTGACTTCATATGACAAACTAGCCCTCAACAATGACATGAAGAAAACAAATAGGAATACACACAGATTAATTTCAAAGAAATATGAAGACAAAATATCATAAGAACCCTTTCTCTAGTTTGACCATTTGGCATAAGGAACTCTATTTGGTCTCCTTCAAAAGCTGAGACACATGGTTTAATGCCTCTAGTGCCAACTCCTATGAATAACAGACCCATGCCAATGCTCAACATCAAATGTTTTGAATCTTTCTAGGTTACAAGATTGGGATTTGGTATTGCAGCCATGGAAATCACCCAATTCCCCTTCACTCCATCTTTGAAAAAATGAATCAAATCATTTTGCAATTCAATGGACTGATTAGTTTTTTCAATGGGATATTAGGCCATACCCAGTAGTGACTCCATATATATCAATTTCATTTCTAATATTCTCCATCACCTGCTTTGAGCTTGCATCCACCATTTTCTTGGCATTTATCTCATCAACATCCATGCATGAGGTCTCTTCATTTTGAGGAATTTGAAATTTCAAGGTTGTATCTCCTCCAGAAACATGGAATTATGCTCCACCCACAGTTTCTCCAAGTTTGTTTTGTCCTAATTTCTTACCAACCATACAGATAAGTCACTAAGGAAGATAGTCCCTATAATTAATGATATAAATGGATGGACAACCACAAATGCCCCATAGGCTTCAAACATGACATTCACCCTCATGTGATATCATTCAAGACACTTTGTAGACAATTTTCGTAGCAATATTTTTCCATTTGAAACAACATCTTTATTTTGTTGAGTTTAGAGGCTTGACAAGCTCAAATAGTTAGTTTTCCAACTCTTATAGTCTAGGAGCTCTCCAACTTTGGGAATTTGACATTACTCCACCTAAAACATATAGGCACAAGTTTGAGACTAACACACTTGTAATTTCCAAGCAGACCCAATTTATTGTCTCGTTTATGAGTGAGTGAAAGAAACGTTATCAAATTAAATGAACATTTTGGAGCCATAATCAATTTTTAATTTAGTTCAGAAATGTATTCTACATTTAATCCAAATTTGGAGCAGTAGGAAACTCTATGCTTTTATTAAACATTATTTTTATCATCTCTAGATCTTACTATATATTCGAAATCAAAATTGTTTCTTTCGAAGAGTCCTAATTAAAAGTTTAAATATCAATCATTTCTGCAATTTGGAAAATTGACACATTGTAGTAAACCCTAGACTCCAAAGCTACCACCAAGTTATTCCATTCCTATATATCATAATTTTTTGTGATGAAGTTCTTGTTGGGAATTCCAAGAACTACATTTCCCAGTTATGCCAAACTCTTTTTAATGGAAGTATATATTTCATCATTCTCCATCTCAAGTCGAAAACATCCTCAATGCTTTTGCCTACATGGTTTGGCCCAGGGATTTTATGTAACCTTTTCATTTTAACTTCAATTACTATCCTTTTAAACTTTCATTGCTTGGGATCATTATAATGTATACTATTATATTTATTCTCCTTTTACATGCTTGTTGCACATATAACCTTGACAGAATGTCCATTTATTTGCTAGCCTTAGTACTTTGATATGAAAGAGATATTCCTAACATCTTTCCTTTTTTTCTTGAAAGGTTTGGCAATCCTGCTTCACAATAAACCCAATCAATCATTGGAGAGACAAACTTGTTCACATGATAAGAATGTGGCTATTCTCACTCAATCCAATAGTTAAATGTTACTATAAGATTGGATCATATAAAGAACTAAAATTGTTCACCCTTGTTTCTATACAATCACAGGCATTTTTGACAGATTAAATTATAACATATATTTTTCCATATTTCATAACAACATATTGATAAGACAACACAAGAGATTATTTGGGGAACAACATAAGAAAGTGGAATAGCAACCCCAACAATGATCTTGTTGGTCCATGATGATGGCTACTATGATGTTCTGCATATCTAAACTCATTGAAATCAAGTAAATATGTAGGGTATCCCAAGTTAATGAACTATAAAGCACCACAGGAAATTCAGAACTATCACATGGAGGAACACCAAGCTTAAGCTTATAAGAAGTATTGGTACAACTGTAGCATACATTGGCATTGTTGCTTATCTTAAATGAGATTATTTTCTTGATAAAATTTGCATTAAATGGAACAGGACCTGGAAACATTATTTAACCTCTAATTTTGGTTCCTTAGTAGAATTTCCTAAAGGAAATCTTCAAAAGAAAATTGTGCAAAATCTTGCAACAACACCAGCAATGGTTTTCAGGCTTGTATATCTAGAAAAACTCATCTCTATGACTAGCATCTTGTAAGGACCTCAATAATAGATTGTATGAATATACCAACAAGTGTAATGCTACCTGAGCTGAAGATATGGAATCATGGTTTACAACTTGAAAGCTTGGACAACATTTCCAATTTAACAAGAAGGTTGTGTTGAAAAGTGTGCAACAAGAAATGATAAATTTAGAATGTGTTAAAAATAGACCTGCTAAAAATAGCATTTCTAAAAATAGTAGTTTGGCCAGTGAGGTCATTTGCCACATTGGGTGAGAGGTGAAACTGCTAAAAATAGAAAGTTCTAAAAATAGCATTTTTGGGTCCCTTCCTATTTATAGTAGTCACTAGTCTATCTATAGGAAGTAAAATTAATTTTGGTCTTAACAGAAGTCTGAAATATTAATTAATTAATTCAGTTGAGTTAATTAATTAAGGAAATTTGAATTTGAAGTCTTTGTGAGCATGCACATGAGTTTCCTCCATTGATTGAGGGAATAAGCATGAGTTCTATAATGAGAGAATCAGTTGACTTAGTTCTAACTAGTCAAGTCGAGTTAGATTATTTTAACAAGTCGTTAAAATAATAAAATATGGTTTGTTAATGCTTGCATGCATGTGACAACTATTATTTTAGATAACTAAGGATTCACTTATGGATAAATGTTGCATGCCAGTTCTGTCAAAGACGCAGTTGAGATCAGATGTGGGACAGTGTACTATCATATGCTTAACTATTTCTAGTAAGTAGTTTTTTCATGGTTGAGGAACTAGTGTTCTCAAGGAATATGTAGTTGGAGCATTGGTTGTTTTTGGTATGCTGGAATTAATAGCATGTGCTTTAGCTATTATTTCCTAAGAAAACTACGTAAGGACCATAGGGAAAGCCTATATAAACAGGGCTTGGGTGCTTCATGAGACATATCTTCATATCTTCATAGTTCATTGAGAACTGAATAGCTTGAGAGCTAATTCTTTTTGTATTGTGAAGAGGATTTCCACTTGCTTGATAATACATGTTTGGGGTTTTATGCTGGTTCTTTCCCTTGGATATATCTTGTGTTATGTGTGATTAATTCTCTTGATCAGTTATGCATGTTTCTACTTGATGTTTCTCATGAATTTGATTATTCTTCTACTTAATGTTTTGTAGAAGTAGAACAAGTATTATGCTCTAGGATATTGCATATATTGGTTTGTTCTACAAGTGAAATTTCTACATGGTATCAGAGCTAGCTGATTTATAGAAAAATTCTATGAAAATTCTACATGGTATAAGAGCACAGGTGATCAAGGAGAGAACAATATACTGAGAGGAGATTTCAAAGTTTTGAGTTTTGGGCTGAGAGTTTGCAGAGCAGATCTGAGAATTTATGTACAAAATTTTCAGAAATAAATAGTAGATTTGGATTCATTGCGGAAAAATACCTAAAATCAAAAAAAAAAATCGGCTGAATCGGAGTTCGGATGAGGGAGATATCACTAATTTAAAATCAGCTCTTTTTCTAGAAAATTTCGTGACGGTAGGAAAGTGGAAATTGATAGGTGTGCTAGTGATCCAGGTGGATATTGGTGGCCACCTGCCAAGTCCACCTGGACCCCCACCTCAACATTTTCATTTTCCTTAATTATAGCGCAGTTTACTATTTTTAGCAGTTTTTTGGGTCCTGAACTTCCGGAGCTGTTTTGAGGCCCTAAACGACGTTTTTTGGGGAATATTGCTCCACAATTTTTTAGATAAAAAATCGTCTTTCCCGTCGTAATCCTCGGAGAGATCTTTCCAACGGGCTATCATGCGTGTAAAACGGAGATCGTATGCCAAAGTTACGACCCTGGGAAGTTGATGTACCAAATTACCCAAACGGGGGTACCAATTTACCCAAACGGGGCCCACAGTTTGGCGTTTCATCTTCTAGGATTAGGTTTTGGAATGTGAGGGGTTTTCCATTGTTTCTCAACAATAAATAGGCCTTCGAGCCTCATTGTAAGACAGTTCAAAGGCATGTAGCCACACATCTCTTCTCAGAGATAAGCTACCATAGCCCTAGCTGGTTTATTTCTATTTCTGGTTGTAAGCATATTTCAGTATTTTCCATTAATGAAATGAAGTATTATTTTCGTTGCATCTTTGTGTATATGGTTATCTCTGTAATTTGTTGTGTTCCTGTTTAAGTCCGGATCATAATCATAAGTTTTCCACACATTGTTGGGTATGATTTTGTAATTTCTCTGTTATGTGTCATCATGTTTCTTCCTTTATTTAAATATGGTAATGAAGCTATAGGTCTTTGTTTACTTATGTGAATGAAGTTAAAGTTCCTTAAAAGAGCGCTCCTATATTTAAAGTTCCTACCTCTATATTTCTTCTAAGTTACAGATAATAGTTCCTGTCAAACACAACATATTATCTTTAACTTCTCAAGGCATTCTTCACACATCATTCATATTCAACATCACATGGCATTATGATATTTTCATGCCAAATAATTATTAAGGGTTAAAAGTCAGGTCCTTCAGGCCCTTCATATGAGGATACATTATACAAATAAGTGACATGCATAAATAAAATTAATGTCTTAAGCACGATTTGTACACAGCCAGGAAATTGGTTTCTTAAGGGACAACACCTCCATCACGGGTTTGGCCCAAATCATGATGGGTGAAAAACCCCACACTTGGGTTCCAAGCCCACAAGCTTCCCTTGTGGTGCTTTTCCCTCCAAACCCTAAACCCTAGGGCTTGGAGTACCTCGTAGGCTACACAAATCAACATAGTACTCATAATTTGACTAAAAAATTAGTAGTACAATTGTCATTAGTAGCAACATTATAAGCTCATAAATACATCCTCAAATAGTAAAAAATGTCATTATATCACTTCCAATCAAAGGAGAACTAAGCAATTAACTCTGGTAAAAAATGAAACATCAGTAGTACTTTTTCATACCTTAACCTAGAAAGAATTCATTATGCATTCCTAATGTTATCACTTAGTGTTGACATGGCAAATTTTTCGCTATACCAACAAGGGGAACTAACCCGATCACAGACCCCAATTAGATCTGTTTTTGTTTGGAGTGGCTAGTTCCAACGGGTTTTAAAGGACCCCGTGAACTGTAATAGGTGTTGAAATATTGCTTCTTGGAAGAATACTTCAATTAAATCAACAAACAAAACAACTAACCTATGTGTATCAAGTTCTACCTACACTACTTCTAACTACCCTAATCTAGCCCTAACTATCCTAATCTATCCTGCAGGAGCAAAACAAAAGGAGGTTAAATATCATATATGAATCCCAAGTCCAAATGAATCAATTACTGGTCCAAATAAGAACAAGGTTGTATTAAATCCTAATCACAATCCAATTACTTATGCAGGAATATACATTCCTTTCCATACAAATAACACTTGCAACTGATGTTTAACAAAGTCTGGAATCAACAACCTTTCATGAATTATCAATGCTATTAATTTACATTCAAATAACCAGGAATAACCATGAACTGTTAGTCATCAATATGCACAAAGCAAATCACATTTGTATTTATACCAACAATAACACACTAATTCTAAACATATGAAAGGAAAGGGAAATAAATCTGAAACAACAGGCTCCTTCTTGAACAAAATAGCCCTCTTTATTCACAATAAATCAAAGTTGTTTTCTCCAAACAAAAAGCCCCTATCTCCTATTCGAAGGTAATACTTATACACATGGAAATGACTCTCAGTCTTCCCTTCATCCTTTCGCCTTCCCCTTGTTCTTTTGAATATACAGATCAGAACGCACAGATGCATAACAATCTGTGTCATCGTTGACACGTAGAGGGAATTTCCTATCACTTTAGCGCTTCGTTTCCTAAGGGATTAATATATGTTGATTGAAAGAGAATGAATGTGTGTCATCTCTTCACATCTGTATACAACGGATGTTATCCCTTATTATTTCATGAAGGAAATTGAAAACATTGCGCTCATCATCCCACATCTGGCATGATTGAATGTGTGTTTGGAAGTAATGACATCTTGATGGACTAGCGTTGTCATGAGTGCTTCTGCTAAACACAAAGAGTGCCTTCATTATGCATTATGGCGGTCTGTATTACCTTTTGCAGAGTGTGTTTTTCAATATTGACACCAGTGGTGCAGAGGTGTCATCTTGATATAGCTTCCATTTATCCATCACTGGGTCTACTCGAATTTTCCTGCTGAAATAATTCATATCAGCTATGATTGTGAGAAATATGGCAAACATGCTTACAAAACACGAATCTTGCCTTCATTAAACGCTTATAACATTAAACATGAAAGAATCAGCCCTTGATTTTTAATTTATGCATTGATTAAGCCCTGCGAGTGTGAATCCGATTTACATTGAAAATCATGGCATAACACATAATGAATCTGAAATCCGAACTTCAAAAATTATATACCAGAGCATATAATTATTGGCGGGTTTCGTCATCACCCCTTCACTAACTGCATAACCCCTGGGCTCCACCAATTATGACAAGCGATTGGGGAAGGCGAACCTGAAATATATATATACTTCCCTTAACAGTCCTGGCGGGTCCAGGATGTGTGTCTTCCCTTTGAAAAGCCCCGACTTTAATAATTTCCAAAAAACACAGGAATATGCAGGAAAACCCGCGTCCGGCCATAAGGCTGGACTTTAAATATTATGTGACCGAATTTATAATCATCGGCGAGTCTGGGTGATAGCGGTATGCCTTATACACAGACCCCGGACCCCGCTGATAGCGATAAGCGATGAGGTTCCAGACCTGAAACACATATATATCGTGTTTAATGAGGCCATCGGGTTTGGTAAATAGTGGCGCACTATATACATAAGTGTTGGACTTGGCCAATTGTGACATGCGATATGGCTCTAGACTCGACATATATATGTAATATGGTTGATAATGCCATCAGGTCTGGAGGATAGTGGCACGCCTTACATGTATATGCCCTGGACCTCGCCAATAGTGATGTGCAATGGGGCTCTGGACCCGATAACACATATATTCTGGTTAACAAAGCCGTAGGGTCTGGAAGACATATGCGCCTTATATGTATATAGCCTTGGGATCCCGCCGATTGCGATATGCGATGGGGCTCTGGACCTGAACCATATATAATGTGGTTAATAATGCCATCGGGTCCGAGGCCTTATGTTACGCGTTAAATTGATTGCGATAGGTGGAAAAAGGGGTGATTTATGTATGTTTGTGAAGCATTCCCATTATAAAGAGTTCTAATGGAAATAAGGTGCGATAAAAGGTTTTTGAGGGTCGATAAAACCTTGATGGAGGGTATGAATGAGTGGCTAAAAAGGGTTAGAGATGGACCATGCGGTAGGTATTTGAAGAGGGGGGCTTGACCATTAGGCATTAAAGATTTGACTTGGCAACGAGTTGAAGTCTCTAGAATAAAACAAATCACTCAAAGAGGTGAAAGAATCAACTTTTAGGGGACCCATTCAAAATTGCTAGCAGGGCAAGTTTTAATAGGGTGGTGGTTGTGGCCACAACAAATGGCAAACCGTTGGGCGAACTAGTTATATCTGTTTCCAAATAGACCTTGGATCAATAGAATATCAAGGTGTTAAGATAAATTTGAAATGCAAACTGTATAGATGGATAGGCATGGGTTCCACTTCAACATTAATTGCTTCAGGCGGGATAGAGACAAATAACTTCTACCTACTGATAGGGTTTTGACAGGCATTATCCAATGGTAGTATTATGGGATTTATTGACTTTCTTTTATCTGTTTCCTACTTTCAAAAGGGCTTTTGGGGCCATCACTGGTTTGTCAATACTTGTTTAGGTGTGTACCTCAGCTCTTTATTGCTCATCATAATTGATGTAGATATGTTTGTCTGCACTTTATATGAGAATTTCATTGCTATATTTTCATATGATTGAATGGGGCGCAGTCATGGATCATGCCATATTTTTAAACCACTTAAGAAAGGTTGGGCTTGTTGTGTCAACCGGTACTCTGAGCCCAACAACAGTTCTTACTCTAACCAGCTTCCCAAACAACCTGTCCTTCCAGTTTCAGGCACAAGGACTAGAGCACAATTGGATTTGCCACAGGTATATGACACTGAGTTTAGCCCATGAAAGGAGATTTACTTGTAGATAACAGGTACTGGGCAATTTAGTGTGGTGGATGGGACCAATGGAGAATGACTGCGAACCTTACAGGCAAGTATAGGCTAGGTCTGAGTGGGATTTATTTAAAATGCAACGTTCCTCCATGCCAATCCAGTTGTAGTTACACATTTTTTGTTTTATAAAGATGTCCCTACATGCTCCAGATATCCAAGTTATCAACAGATCTTACCCAGTTCCCAACATATGCCAATGAGTGGCTTTGGTTTGAATTCCACAACTGATTTTCAAGTTTGCATGGGCTGATTGAAAAATTGTTTGATTTGAAAGGTAACGATGGATTTAGAATCAGCACACTCATCAACAACTTAATGAGGAAGGGAAAGGCTAAAGGTGGTGAAGGAGGGAAAATATAAAAAATGTAAAAATGAGATTGGAGGACTGAAATCAGTTGGCTGAAAAGGACTGCAATTCAAAACAGAAGGGAAAATAAACTTTGTAGAAAAACCAGAAAAGGATAATGGCAAAGGAACTAGACGACAAGGAATTCCATCAATGATTTGAATCTCTCAAGATGCAAAACAACATGATGCTTACCTTGTGTTCGTGGCTAGTTAAGAAAAATGGGGGCATCACTATGTTGGCTCAAGGGGGTTCCTTGAAGGATTCCCCCATGTCGATCAACTTTACTTAAGGAGTTGATGTGGGTTCTTCTTGATTTCAAGTTCAGGTTCCCATATTTTGACATTTATGCCTATAGTCCTAACTTTCTATTTTAATTGTTCACCATATTTATCGAAATGATATCTAATTATGTCTAGTATAAGTCCTTTCTAAAAGAAACCTTGGATTTTCTTTTTGAAATATATGTTGCTTCTCAGCACTTAGTTTTTAAGTCTAGTTTGGTCTTCTAATAGGTAGATCAACAAAGTCTTTGTCTTTTTAAACTCTTGGCACAATTCAATTAGGTTGTAATCTCTTTGTCCATGCTAACACCACCATACATTATGTTACTATTGTGATAAAGTATATTTACTCAAAGAAAAATATCATCTTTAAAATCCACATGGTGGAAAATTCACTCCATGCCAATATTGATGATCTCCTCTCTGTAACCACTTGTAAAAACACATTCACATTAAACATCAAATTTCAACACTAGGTTAGAGTTACATCTACCTAAATTGGTGGTCAAGGATGTGCGAAAGTGAACATCACATACAACTTTTTTTGAAATCATTGTAATGGTTGACCTGGAAATTTATAGTGGTTATTAATAAAATAATGTGCAAATAAAATTTGTCAATTGAGTTTTGCTTAGGTGGTTAGGGCGGAATAGTTGTTATCCTCCTCACCCATGTTCAAGTCTCGTAAGTTGACATGTTGGCGCTTTAGAATAGAGTAACTTCGTAGTGCTCTTAAGTGAGTCTATATTGAGGGCTAGCCCAGTACCAACAACCTATCTCTTGCCTTCAGGTTGAGATGGAGGCTAACTTTCTTCGATAGGTGGTACCCACTACCTAAAATGTGCAAATAAAATTTAAAAATTTTATTAAAAAAACACATATTATATATAAAGCATCTATAAACATTAATACCTTCTTAACAAATGTTGAAACCAAGTTAACTTATGTAAAAAACATTAATTATAGACAATATAAACTATACATAAATCAAAATTGCACTTGTACAAAGTATTTTCAACATGACTGACCTATACATATCTTATATTAATTGTTAATCATATAACTTTATAGGTTAATAATTTGATATTCATTCACTGTAAAATATCCATAAATCCAAAATGTAACTACCCCTCCAACATTTACCCACTTTTACAATCTCTCCAAGGTAAACATGAGCTAAGTGTACTATGATATTACTCGACCTCCAAGTTCCAGTTATGGAAGTGGGGCCTACAAAATGGAAGTAAACTGACATCCCTCAAAGACTACAAATCACTCAGGAGTCTACCAACTACCCCAAGTGATCAATCCCTGAGTTGGAACTCTTTTTCACTAGGTTTACTCACCAACCGCACCCTTGACACATTATGCATGTGGTTATGAGGCTCCAACCGCACCCATAAGCCTATCTGCATGCGATTATGACCCAAATTCCTCAGTTCAATGCATGTGATCGCGAGATCTATTGCACTTTTCAGGCTAGCCTCTAGACCACTGCCCAAAACTACCTATAACTTTCCAAAATCATGACAATGATAATAAAAATGCTAAGCGAAGCCAAATCTCATACCTATCGAGAGCCGAGGGCGAAAATAGGGTTTCCAATGTGCTGATACCATTGCAGGGCTAGAAGTGGTAATCTCTCATTTCGCAGCACTGTATCGCAAAGGTCAAGAGCTGACCGACCGAATGGGGGCAGAGGGGTCTAGTGGGACCCCTACTTTCAAACAGATAATCATGCAGAAGCAGAGGCAAAATAAGAAGGAAGGGGTCAGGATTTATGGGCTTGATAATAACAAGCAGAACGACAGGAGGAATAAGGAGAAAATACAAGGGGAAACTGACAAGCCAGACAGAACAACAGAAGGCAAAGGCACAGTGGGTGAAAGCCTAACAGGAACTAAAGACAAAATCACCTCAATAATTAAATCATCAGAAAACGAGGAACGACAAGATGAAGAAGACAGGGAGCAAACAGATAATAGGCAAGGAAAGCTGGAAAAGGAGGGGGAGCCAAGCACAAGCCCCAATAAATACGCTTCATCAAATGGGGTCTGTAAACCAAAAAAGACCAATAACCTAAGGGTAGTAATAATTGACCCAGAGATTCAGGCATACAGAGAGCACATGGCAGAACAGGCTATCATCTGCAAATTTATGGGCATATGGCCATCTGAAAGGACTCTTTTCCATTGGATTAGACAACAATGGAAGCCGAGGGGGGATGTCAAGCTTCATTTGGGAGCCAAGGGTTTCTTCACAGTTGTTTTCTCCAACCTAGAAGACAAGGATATAATTTTTGAGGGTGGTCCATACTTTTTGGCTTCAGCTGGTCTGTACATGCGACCATGGAAACCAAACTTCGCCCCGGAGAAAGAATCTTTCACTCAAGTCCCAGTCTGGATTCATTTGTTCTCTCTCCTAATAGACTATTGGGGTCTGAATGCCTTGAAACAAATTGGTGACCAGTTGGGAACATTTTTCAAGGCCTCTGAAGCAACCTTACAAAAGAGATATACTTCTTACACCAGAATATGTGTTGAAATGGACGTTTCCGGGGCACTGCATGAGGGGCTCTGGCTGGAATACAGGGACGAGGACTACTTTCAGGCTATAGACTATGAGCAGATTCCCTTCCGGTGCCGCAAATGTCATGAACATGGGCATTTGATGAGAGACTGCCCTATGATTAGGAAGGAAGTAGAGACTGAAACAGCACAAGCCAACAAAGACAAAGAAACCTTCATAAAACCTAAGTCTAGACACCGAGCTAATAGAAGGAAGAATAGCAAAGGGAATACAGACAGGAACAACCACAACAACTCTTTTGTGATCTTAGATCTTGAAACAGATTCGGAGGACAAGCACAAAACCCTAACATCAGATGCAGAGCATGATGAAAAGGAAGAACCAACCAGGGAAGGAACGGATGAAGGGGACCTCAATAATGAAGTTCAAATGCAGGAGAGAACAGAGGAGACAGAAGAAGAAACTGACATGCTCACCAGTGATGGCGGAAGTGAGGATCAAGAATGGGAAGAGGCGCTATCCAGGGAGGGGATGAACCTACCAGTAATTGCTGAGAACTGGAAGGCCTGAGGAATAGAGAATGCACCGGAAGAAGAAATCAGGAAGGTAAACGACCTCTTCATAGCAAGGCAAAAAGCAGAATTAGAAAAGCAGAATAGGAAGCTAGGTATAGTAAAAGGCAATAGCTTCCATTCGAAAATCATCTAGTTCAAAGCAGAAGAAAAGAAGAGGTCGTAGAACTAGTGGTGAAGTTCTACAGGAGCTAGGCATGATAATGATAAACTCAGGGAAGATGAAGGCGCTTAGCGCTTTCCAGTCCTTCCAATGAAAATTAGTTAAACATGAAGATCATCTCGTGGAATGCAAGAGGGCTTAACAGCCAGGCAAAACACAGAATCTTAAAGCGGAAAATCCAGAAATACAGACCGGAAATTATGTTCTTACAAGAAACTAAATGTAGCAGCTCTAGTATCAACAGTCTTTGTAGGAAGCTTGGGAGAAATATATAAGTTTTAGAGATTGAAAGCCAGGGACGAGAAGGTGGCCTTGCAACCATTTGGGACACAAAGGAAATCCAGATGTTATCAGCTGAGGCGAACAAACACTTCATAGCGGTGGATTTTCAACCCATAGGTAACTCTGTATCTTTCCTTTGTATCAATATTTATAGTCCTCAGAAATTAGAAGATAAAATAATTTTTTTAAATTCATTAACCAGACTTATTGAAAGACATCCAAGGTCTAAGTGTATACTGGGGGGTGATTTCAATATGATAACCACCCTTCTGGAAAAAAAAATGGGGTCTCAGGAAACTTAATAGGGATGCGGAAGCCTTCACAGGTTTCATTGAAACTGTCAAAATGGTAGACATATACCCCAAGAGTGGCATGTTTACCTGGAACAACAGAAGGGGGGGAGAAAGATTGATAGCTTCTCGCTTGGATAGATTTTTAATCTCAAAAAACATTATAATGGATGGTAAAACAGCATAATCAGATATCCTTCCCAGTGGTGGGTCGGATCATTGGCCAATTTCGCTTATTGTTGAAGTTCAGGGTACCCCAAGGAATAAACCATTCAGATTTGAAAAATTTTGGTTAGACCACCCTAACTTCCTCGAGATGGTAGAGAAATGGTGGTCTGAACCTTTGGAGGTGAGAGGCTCCAAAATGTTTAATCTACAAAAGAGGCTGAAAGCAACTAAAGAAAAGATAAAAGATTGGAACAAAACGGTTTTTGGAAATATATTCCAGGAGAAAGCCATTCTAGAGAACAAACTGGAACAGATTCACAGAAATGGAGCAGCAGGCAACCACAGTGTCGAAGCGATTGAGCAGGAAAAAGTTCTTTCACAGCAGTGGCACAAAAGATGCATACAAGAAGAGATACTTTGGAAACAGAAATCTAGAGTCCAGTGGCTAAGAGAGGGGGAGTAGAATACAAATTTTTTTCACAGGTCGACTCTAGACCATAGAAGTGCTAACAGGATTCTCGAGTTGAAAAACAATGCAGGGGAGATATTAAAGAATCACAATGACATAGCTGCTCTGCTTTCGGATCACTTCAACTCAATTGCACAGGAACCGCCTGTAAACAGAGAGGAGGCCATCAAGGAACTTACAACAGCCATTCCTAAGTCCATTACCTCATATCAGAATTGGGCCCTTTGCAGGGAAATCTCTATGGAGGAGGTGGAGGAGGCAATCAGGAGCATGCCTAATGATAAAGCTCCAGGTCCAGATGGATTCACCATCAACTTCTACAAGGCCTGTTGGAACACTGTCAAGCAGGAGGTCTGGGAGGTAGTTGAGGATTCCAGATGCTCAGGAACCATTCTAAAATCCATCAACTCCACCTTTCTAGTGCTCATTCCTAAGGTTGAAGAAGCAAAGACACCTGATAAATTTAGACCTATTGCCCTATGTAATGTTATCTATAAAATTATTTCAAAAGTCATAGCCAATAGACTAAAGTCGATTCTTCCTGGTATCATCTCGGAAGAGCAATCGGGCTACGTTGAGGGTAGACAAATTCTAGATAACATCTTGTTAGCGCAGGAGATGATTCACTCGCTTCATTCGAGAAAAGAAGTAGGAATGCTAATGCAATTGGATTTATCAAAAGCTTATGACAAAGTAAGCTGGAGATACCTTGAAGCTGTTTTGGATGCATTTGGTTTTTGCGGGACCTAGATCAAGTGGATACTTGCTCTCATCAAATCTCCAAGATATTCAATCCTTGTCAATGGTGCTCCATCTGCTCCTTTCACTCCTTCGCGGGGAATAAGACAAGGGGATCCCCTATCCCCTTTCCTATTTGTAATCCTAATGGAAGGACTAAGTAGAATTATAGCCAAGAAGAAAGCAGAAGGATCTATAAAAGGTATGCAACCGATAAGATCGCTACCAGCCACCACACATAAACAGTTCGTGGACGATACCATGTTACATGGTACCCCCACGGTGAAGGAGGCTGTGGCTTACAGGGGTATCCTTTATCTCTTTAGCCAAGCTTCTGGCATGGAGATTAATTTTTCTAAGTCCACAATTTTCTTTTTCAACACTCATCCGGCAGTTCAAGCTCACTTGTCCCAGCTTCTTGGATTCAGGATTGGTTCCTTGCCTTCGAAATATCTAGGGGCTCCTCTGACTCTGAAACATTGGCAGAAAAATCACTGGGAGAAAGTTCTAGCCAACATGAAGAAAAAGTGCTCGCATTGGACGAACAGAGCCCTCAACCTGGTGGGTAGACTTATCTTAACCAAGGCTGTTCTGCAGGCAATTCCGCAATATCTACTTTCTATGCTTCCAGCCCCCAAGGGCATTCTGCAACAAATGAGAAACATACAAAGATCCTTTTTATGGAATGGGAATGGGGATAAGAAGAAGTGGGCTTTGGTGGCATGGAATAAGCTATGCCAGCCAAAATCTATGGGGGGGCTGAACTTAGCAGATCCTTGGGTGGTCAACAGAACCTGTGGAGCTAAGATATGGTGGAAATGGATTAAAGAACCCAATTTACCTTGGGCGAGGCATTGGAAGGAAAAATACACTCCAGACTGTGATACTTAGGACCTCATAAGACTACAGGAAGTCCCGGAATGATCGTCAATATGGAACCATGCCAGGAATAACAGGAGCTTAGTACAGGAGCACAGCTTTTGGGAGATTCGCAATGGAAGGCTGGCCATGTTCTGGGAAGATGCATGGCAGCAGTTCCCTAAACTGGACACCCCAGAGCTATCTACCCTCAAGCGAATAAGTCAAAATGAGGGAAGACACAGAGTTAATCAGTATTGGACTCAAAGTAGTAGGGATCCGATTTGGAGGGACTGGATTAATTTAAATCCTGGGAATACAGAGGAGAACAACGAAAGCTTTCAGCAACTCAATGAGAGAATCCTCAAAAGAAAGATTCGGAAAACTGAAGAGGATGATAAGCTAAGATGGGGTTTGAAAGGTAATGGTAATTTCTCATTAAAAGAAGTGAGGGATATAATAGAAAAGGAAGAACAGGTAGAAGTCGTATGATAGCTCGTTAGAAAGATCTATCCGAGAACTACCACTTTGGGAAGGGAAACATGGGTCCATGGACCCATGTTGCCCCCAGATTTCCCAAAAAAACGTCGTTTAGGGCCTCAAAACGGCTTCAGAAGTTCAGGACCCGAAAAAAACTGCTAAAAATAGTAAACTGTGCTACAATTTAGGAAACTGAAAAGACTGAAAGAGAGTTGTGGGGGTCCAAATGGGATAGGTGGGTGGCCACCAACATCCACCTGGATCATTCTGACCGAGACAGAGAATCCATTCATAGAACCATACTGAATTGGAAAAAAGACTTCTCCAACATATGAAGAGTCAACAGCATATGGAAATCTGTTCCATGGTTTTTACTATGGTCTATTTGGAAGGAACATAATCGTAGAATATTTCAAGACGAACACAGGAACATAGAGTTCTCTAAAGACAATATAATAACTAACATTCAACAGTTAATTCAAACGAAATGCAGAGAAGAATGTAACGAGAAACCATCAGCTCAAGACTTATGCATTTTGAAATGCTTTCGTCTGGAAGCCACCAGCAGCATCACAGCTTCGAGACATAGAACACAACCATCCTCACAGATCGACAAATGGCAGCGTCCGCCGGAAGGAGGATTGAAGCTGAATTTTGATGGGGCCTCGAGAGGCAATCCCGGCATGGCGGGAATTGGAGGTGCATTACGTAACCAGCATGGAGAAATTCTACACATATATTACAGAGCGCTTGGGGAAAGCACAAATAATGAGATGGAATTTGCAGCGCTTGAGCATGGTCTGAGAATTTTAAAATCCCTACGCCTCTGCAATGTAATTGTGGAAGGGGATTCATCACTGGTCATACCAATAGCTAAGAGAATTCAGGGAGGCACTAAGGCAAACAAAGCCACAAAATGCTGGCGGCTAGCCAAGGTTACGGAAAATATTGCAGAACTAATGGCTGGAATTAAAGGATTAGTTTTTCATGTGGTAAGACGTAAGGCGAACGGGCTGGCGGACTACCTAGCGAATTGTGGCGTGGACAATCAGGACAGGGGGTGGGACAGCTGTTGGGAGGAGGTGGACTGCCTGAACCTGAAGGCGAGATGTGCACAGCTGGCATAGCAAGATCTAAACGAAACCGATCGGGCTTGACCGACAACGGTTTCTTTGTCCGGCACCGTATACCTGGCGTTTCCAGTAACAACTTGGGTTATTATCACGGGAGCTGGACGACTAGACAGATGCGGCGGTGGTCATTATGGCAAGAGAAAGCCAAACATGGAAACTATCAATACGGTTCATGCCACGAGAGATTCCATAGAGCCCGTTTGCGAGGAAGGGACAGCTGGCTCAACCTTGATGGGATGGCACTCAACAACATTTATGCTAGGTCAGGGAGAAGATATGTGATTTGTGCGAACATCTTTTGAATTAATAACGAAAGTACCTCCACTCTGCATCGAAGGGGAGAGCGCATTATGGGAAACTCCATGAAAAAAAGCTATTTAACGGAGAGTCGTGGCTCAGGTTCCTCTACCTCGTTTCAAAACTCTGCAAGAGACCACCACCTTTCTGTTTGTAGAAGTGATCACAACGATAAGATAAGAGGGAATAGGACGGAAGCGGGGAGTTGTAGATGTTCGGCGGCCCACCACGAACTACGAACCACGCAAAATATGTATGAGACCAGAGCAACAGCAAGGAGCAAACACAAGATAGCAGAATTGGAAGCTTCTGTGAAAGAGGAAGAAGCGCAGCGATAGGAGGGAATCATTGCGGAGGAGGTTGACTGGTTACATGACCCGGGTACTCCTTCCAAAAGAGCCACTCAGTATGTTCGGACTAAAGCGGAGAGCTGGAGAATCAAAACCCTCCTTGCGAAAGCCCTGGATTCAAAGGAAGAAGGGAAGCATCATTCTGGGAAGGGGAACTCCACTTCGGAGGATCAGTCAGCAAAATTTCATGAAACCCATGAATCACTAGATCGAAGAATTACCACAATGCAGGAGGCTGTGGAAATTGTCAACAAGAAATTGACTCTGCTCATCAGGCTTCTTCGACAAACTCTGAGTCCGGACCCCCTTATGCAGGAGCAAAAGATGAAGGAAGCTCAGGAATTCCAATCCATGCAAGATATGCAGGCCAGAGTCGACAAGCATGTTCTGGACGTGGGCTTAGACACAATCAGTCGAATTGGTGGCTTTCCGCGCACTGGCGGGTTTCCTTAGTTTCTTCTTTAAATCTATCTTGTTTCTTATGTTACGGCTTTGGCTTTATGCCAGTTAGTTTTGCTATTCTGTTTACTCAGTTTTCTGTCATGGCTTCGGCCTTATGCAAGATAGTGATGTTACTCTGTCTCTGTCCAAGTTTTGATAGTGTCGTGGCGATTAGTAACTGTTTCAAGAGTAAGCCGCCCTGCGTGGTGTGCAGCGCAGTTTTGAAAGCCCAAGGCTGGCTGTCAGCATGGTTTAAATGGTCCAACTAAGATTTCGTTCTACTTCGGCAGACTTTTTGTAACATATTTTGTTTTATAATATACATATCTGACTTACAAAAAAAAAAAAAAAACATTAACTAGATAATTAAGTTATTTTTTTATAATTTCTATTTTTTTTGCCACATTTAACAAAACTTAATCTAAACCTATAATATTTTTTTTTGGGTAAGTAAGCACCCGCGGGGGATTTGAACTAGTGACTTATCACAAGGAGTGCTTTAACAATACACCCATTCGTTGTTAATCCAAAGCCCCATAGGCTAATCTAGACCTATAATATTAACTATATATTATTTTTTCTTAATTTTAATTTTAATCCTGCATCAACAAACGTTAAAGTATTCCTACAAACTTCACTAAATAATAACTTTCATTGCTTTTGTTACTCACATCACATCAAATTTTCCAGAGCATTCATTAAAAATCTTGGACCGATTTATTGAGGAGCTACTTGAGACTCTCACATTTAAGAAGCTAGGAAAAATTCATTTTTCCAAACTCTCACATTTAAGATGTTAGGAAAGATTCATTTTTTCGTCATATATATAAAATTTAAAAAGAATGGAAAATAAAATTTAAAAACTAAAAAAACTAAAATAATTATATTTTAAATTAAAAATAAAAAAACAATATATATATTTTAATTTATTAATTTTTTTTGAATTAATTACTGTTATTATTTTTTCCTTTTGTTTTGTTTTTAATTACATTTTTAATTAAAATTGTTTTAATATTTTTGGTTTTGTTTATTTATTTTTTATTCAATTTATTAAAAATTATAATTTTTAATTGTGGGTTTTTTTCTTTTTATAATTTATAATTATTTAATTACTTTTTTGTTATTTTAAGATTTGAATATTTTTTTAGATTTATTAATTTGTTTTTAATTTTTATATTTAATGTTTAAAGTTTGTTGTTTTTGTTATATTTTTAATAATTTATTTCATTTTTATTTTGAATTTAATAATTTGTTGTGTGTTTGTTTTTAAAATTAAATTTGTCATAATTTTAAATAATTTTTGAATATTTGTTTTTTTATTTTTAAATTTTTTAATTTTTATTTTATTTGGGTGGTTTAATTTTTTTTTTGTGGTTGAAATGTTGTATTTAATGTTACATTAGTACAATGTAAAATATAATTAAATTAAACTTAGTAAAAACAAATTTTTTTGGCAGGTAAGACCTCAATGGGGATTTTGAAATATTTGTATTTGGTATTTTTTTAATTATTTTAATTTTTATTTATTTGTGTTTAATTTTTTTTTGCATTTTACAGTTTAGTATGGGAGAGATGTTGTTACTTAATGTTACATTATAAAAGAGTAAAATAATAATTTAAATTAACAAATTAAAAATAGTAAAAACAAAAGAAATTAATATCAACAATAATAACAATATTTTTTTTTGTTAGGTAAGACCCATGGTTTTCTTTGGTAGGTAAAACCCATGGGGGATTTGACCCAGTGACCTATCACATGGAGTGCCTTAACAATGCACCTATTCACTGTCAATCCAAAGCCCCATGGGCAATAATAATAGTACTTCAATTTAGGCTTTAATTTTATATAACTAAAAAAATGCCTTAGGAAAAAATGAGAATTTTGCAATAATTAATATGGAGATGAGTAAAAAGAAATAATTTACTTTTTACTACGAGGAAGAAATGTATTTTTTCTCTATTTAATATGGAAAAATAGTGTTATTGATATTACATGATGTGTAATTCGTTCTAAGTTCCATTTACATGTGATATTTAAAACAAAAATATATTAATAGTAAAAAGGTATTTTAGTGTCAACCATAAGTAAAATATTTCAATGTCCATATTAAATAACATAATTTTATATTTACTTTTTATATAGAAGAAAAATAAAATAATTTAAAATTGAAAATTTTCTAGATCTTTCACTTTACATGGACTAAGTAGGTGTAAAGATTTTATTATTTATATTTATTTCTAAGTATGGAGTTGATATATTAAGTTAATTTATAAATAAAACTATTTCAATACACAAAGGTTAGAGTAGGAATATTGTAACATAAACATATATAGAGTAAGAAAGATTGAGATAATTCTTATTACATTAATAGGTGCTTTCTTATTCAATGTATGAGGGATATTTGTAACTTTTTCAATATTTAATATGGATTTGATATGTAATATTTTAGAAAATATTAATAATGAAAATAATTAAAAGTATGTATACAAAAAATAAAAATAAAAATATGAGGGGGCATATTTTAACATTTTAATGTGGAGAATGTGAATTACAAATAAAATATTTCAATGTTAACCACATATATATTATACTAGCCTAGATTCATCTTAACTTTGCATCTCAAGAGATTTGATCCCTTTAGGCTAGTTAGAATTTTCTAAATGTTGTTTTAGAGCAATGTTATTAATTTGTTTAATATTTTAAGTTTTTTTTAATGTTATTTTACTCTTATGTTATTTTTTTAAATTTCAATTAATGTTTGTTTGTTTTTTTTTTTAATTATAGTGTTATGCTTTTGGAATTAAAATTTTCCATCATCATCATTATTATTATTATTATTGTAAGCTTGGTAGGACTCTCTAATTTTCAAGTTTACATGTCCATTATTCACCTCGTTATGGGGG
>APFE030676104.1:301828-317502 GCA_000404065.3 Pinus taeda | reverse complement strand
AAAGAGGTGGGTTCCTGTCTCCTATGATGACCACCTTTGCCCCCCTTACGAGGCCTCTGCTGTACCTCCACCTCTGTAGATGATGAATGGTCATCACCTTTCTCATAAGTCTCGGTATCTGACATGGTTTGGGAGCAAGATGGGCAAGCCGAAAGGTAAATAGAACTGTTGCCTCTGCCCGCAAAATGCTGAGAAGTATGTTGTTTTCAAGGGGAAAAAATCATAAGGGAAATGTTAGGGGAGGGATTTTTAATAAGGAATGGGAAAATATAAAAACGGGGATTTTTAGGGATAATTCACAAAATGTTTAAACATATCATCTCATCTTTTAGGAAATCATTTGCAACGAAATACTTTATTAGGATTTTATCATAAGGGAAAACATGTATGATAGTGACTAAGGGAAAGGACATACATTTCAACAGGGGTATGGGACAACATTGTTCATTTGAGTTTTTGTCCTTTAATATACATCATGAGGCTAGCTCTGTTATTTGAAAGGGATTCATGTACATTTGGTCATAGGGGAAGGAGGGATTTACTTACATTTTTGTCAAAAGGAGATTGACAACTTCAAAAGGAAAAGAGAAAAAGGGAAAACAGGGTTTGGTTTTGGGAGACACAACAACATTTTTTTGTAGACCATAACCACAGCAATATGTCCATTTTCTAAATATATACAGCTGCATTTTTTAATTTTTCTTTTTTATGAATATCATAACAGCAACCTGCCTCTTTTTTTATACACAGCAATATCTCTTTTTTCATATTTGGTCATTTTGGCATATTATTGCCATTTTTCTTTTCACATAATATTTTTATATATTTTTTTTTGTTATTCTTTTGTTTTCCTTGCTGTTGGTCCATTTAGTTTGTTTGTTGTGGGGAGGGTATTAGGGTTTGGGTGGAATATGAGTGGCATTAGGGTTTTGTAAAGGGATTTGGGGAGGGATAGGTTTTTTAGGAATATGGGATGGGAAATTTAGCATTTCTTGCAAATGAAATAAGAGATAAACATGTATTAACATTTTTGAATTTAATTTAAAAGGAAACAAGGATGGAATAAGAGGGAGTTAAAACCTTGAGAAAACACACAAACCCTAGCATAATGCCTACATTAACAACAGCCAAATTCACCAATTCTCTTGCAAATCTTAAAGGATAAAACCATTAGACACATCATCATTCAATCATCCCTTGGCATCATTGATGAATTTAGAGCCTACCTCGATCGATTTGGCACTTGGGAGGGCGATTTAATTGATTTGGAGGGTTTCTGGAAAACTCAGGCCGAGTGGTCGCGCCCCAGGTTCGAGTGGTCGCGCCCCTTCTGAAAACGCATTGTGGGAGTGGCGCTGAGTGGTCGCGCCCCAGTTTCGAGTGGTCGTGCCCCTTGGAAATGACCGAAATGCTGCAAATCGCCTTCCTTGAGCTCTCTCTTGTGTTTTGCAAGCTTGCAAATGCATAATGAGGATATGAAGAGGGAAATTTAGTCTTTATAGGTCCACATTAGAAAAAATTAAATCATCAAACCCACTTTCTAATGTTGTATATTTTGACATTCATTTTAACACTGTTTTTAAGTTTCACTTTGCCTGAAATTGATCTTTTGAGTGCTTTAACTTGGTTCTTTTTGTAGGTTGACTATCTGATGGACTCTGGTGAGGAAACCAGGGTTATTTCCAGCATTCTGAAGAATTTTGAAAATTTTCCTTATTTTTGCAAATTTCACATGACCTTGGGTTTAAAAACAGAGTTTTTAAATCCAAGGTATAAATGAGTTGTAGCTTATGAAAAATATCAATGGAACATATTTACATACCTCCTTCTGGCTTGCTGGGGACTATTAGACCTTTGACTCATGACCTTGCAGTGATTTTGACTGAAACCCTAGACCTAGACTTGGGATTCCAAGACAAAAATAAACAAGTGTAACACAAGCTCATTCACATGATATGACCTGATCCAGCAAAGCCAAGAAGGGAACAAAGACTAGCTCCTCCATCAGTGTTATGGCATGCCTAACGGGATGAAAAACTGATGCTGATGAGACACCTACATATGCATATGCAAAGAGCTATTGATCACCGATGGAGGGCTCAAGACCGACACTAACATGAGGTAAAAAGTAGTTCTCTGAATTCATATATGTGTCCTGATGATGATTTCACTGTTTTTGAAAATCATACCATAGGAATTGGCTCCAAACTATTGAAGAGAATGGGGTATGAAGGAAAAGGCTTGGGTGTTAATGGCCAAGGCATTGTCAACCCCATCAAAGTAGAAGAATTACCCTGTCGAACAGGACTTGGGTATGTTGGAAAGGAAGTTGGGGAATGCGCTGTGACAACAAGTGAACCACTAACAACAGATGATGAGAAGTCCTCATCATTTCTTTCCAAATCGACAGAGGAGGTAAAAGATGTTGATTTACTTTTGGTTTCGTCTTCACATAGTATGATTTCTATTGGAGATGTGGAGATCCAAATTATAAGGACAAACATGAGGCTCCTTACCAGGACGAGGCACGGGGAGGAAAAATAATTTGATATTAATAACCAAGGCATAACTCAACCATTGGAGGTTGAGTAGAGACCTCAATTTGTAGGCTTGGGATACACTGAAGGAGAATGATTGAAGGTGTCAAATTCTTCTAAGGCATCATCGAAATCAACGAGGAAAGAGAATGATGGGAACACATCCCCATCATCCCATGGCAATGCCCATGGTAGGGAAAGAGCAGAGGCAAGCTCTCATCACCATACTTACACCAGAGACGAAAACGAAAGGTATAACCACTCTCAACATTCGAATGTTTATTTAGATTGTAATCATGTTGTTAATGATAAACATAAAACATGGCATCAAAAAACCTGTACCTTTTATGGATTACATAACCATACATTTTCTAATTTTTGGAAAAGAAGAGCAACACAAAAAGAGATGAGGCATGAAAGACCCTCTCAAAAGAAGGTAAAGAAACATTTTAAGCAGATTTCGAGGAAGAAGGTGTATCGCAGTCATTGAAACAAAGGTGGCCATCAAAGAGCCACTCGTTGGAGGCTCCATCCAGAGCAGCGCCTTAAAGACAAAGTGGCGGTGCATGAACCAGGTGAAACGATTGTTCGACAAGCAAAACCACCACAAGGGGATGACCCATTCACAGCGATAAGTGAAAAATGGTTTCTAGATATGTTAGCTTGTCATGGTCATGCTTTTGTAAATCATTTGTTTCATTTTAAAATGTAAAAGTGATGATGTGTTTTCCATCACTTGTTCAACAACAATGATGTTTGGTATTATTTTGAGTTGCATTTTAAACTGTGAAAATGATGTCATGTTTCCATCACTTGTCAAAGAAACAATAATTTTTAGCCTTATCTTTGTAAATCGTGTGTTGCAGCGATGAAGTGTTTTCCATCACTTGCTGAAGCAACAATGATATGTTGGCCTTGTTTTCGTAGCTGGGGTATTAAGTCCATGTTGATGTAAACTTGACCACCGAGTATGTGTTATAAACTCCTGGCAAGTATGGGATGCTTGGGTCATTAGTTGGTCATGAAAGTCAAGCATGTATTTGCAAAACAATGTACTATAGGTTGTAGATATTGTAGGCGTCGGCTCATCACATAAGGCTTTGAAGGACAAAGGTGAAGGAGATGGAAGTGAGACCTTTTTAGGACACTTGTGATGCAGACAAGGTAAAAAGAAGTTGTAGGTTATTTTTCATGATTTTGGAGGACCAAAAGCTCCTCAGTGGGGAGGATTGATCCAAGTGGCTCTAGAGACACACACAGGACAAAGAGGGCTTATGAAAGCTCAAAAATAAAAGTGATCTGAATGCTTTTGAACTAGAACCAGAGCGCAGATCTCGTCGTCCTAATCACGACGATGCAAATGGTTCGTCAATTTGAGCTCGTATGAGGGAGAACGAGCCAATCAATTTTTTGGTCAAAGTTGGGTTGTGGGCCAGGTTTAAGTGTCCTACAATTTGACTGACCCTGAGGCATGAAACCTAGCTCCCGAAAGCGGGTGAAATTGATGCCTCTTTAATTTGTCTAATAACCCTTATATTAGAAAAAATTGAAAAAATGCCATATTATTAAATAGAAAAGAAAAATATATATAATGTGGTGGCAGGACACCACCCCCGCCACCCCCAAAACTATATTAAAAATTTTATTTAGTAAAAGGGTCGATGGGCCATGACCCCCACCGGCCCAACCACACCAAACAACATTTTTATGTTTAATATGGGCCAGTGGCCATGACCTCGCTAGACCCTCCTCTAAACTCCCGTTAACCATAAATTAATATAGGGTGGGCGCGGGCCACCTCTGGTGGACCTGACCCACACCCCCAAAACCGTAACCATATGCCATCACATTTAAGAGAGGCTAATGGGTATCAAGCTTGTGCTAGCCACATGGGCTGGCCCACCACCATGCGGCGACTCCATGATATGTACCAACAACCTTTAATACCCCCAAATAATGCACTATTAAAACAATGCGCCAACCATCCAACACATGCTGTGCGGGAGTTATGGGGTGGGCCACCCAATGTGGACCCGATCCCCCAAAACAAAAGTCATGCGATTTTTCAAAAATGGGAAATGTTTTAAACATGGAGGGGTCGGGGTTTGACCACCCAACGTCCTCCTTATAACTTGGGATCCTTACCAATGCGCGCAACTGACCTCATTGACACCTCCACTCGAAAATTGATATAAACCTATCATTTCATTAGTGCGCCTTGACATGGAGGAACCAGGAGCATGCACAAAAATCAAGGCAGGATAATTTTTTAATTAATTTATTGCAGGTGGAATCATAATTGGGCGAAATTCTCAAGAGGGTGAAATTTTTGCAGTGTCCAAATTGGACAAATTTTATGTCGATATTACACCTCTCAACGACATGAACATGATGGCGTACTCAGTTTCATGATCTGAGAAACAAATTTGCAAAGGACCCAGTGGAGGGAATCTTTGAGGAATATAAGGGGAATCTAAAAGATTCCTTAAGCCCCAGATTCTCACTTTGTCAGAATTCAGAAATTTGACAATCGATTTTGCACTGTTCAACGCCACAAATTTGATGGTGTGCTCAGATTTTCCATTTGATCATTTCGTTTTTCGACCACTTTTCTAAGTGGAGTTTAGGTGTCATCATTCATGTGCGAGCAACCATTTCTATGAGATTCGATGCTACGAGATTGGTGGTGCGACCAGCTTCAGCAGTTTGACATCCTTTTCTTTAGATCACCCAAGGATGTGAGGTATATGCAGTGTGTTCATGTAATTCTTTTTGCTATGCATTGTGCTACACAGATCCTTGTTTGATGTTTGATGTGGGATCTTGTTTTTTACTTGTTTTCATGATTCCTGCTTGATGTGATACATAATCATCTATATGATGTACTTGTTGTCATGATTCGTCATGGTTTGTTTGAGATTCCTTTGTCGTTATGTTGATGGGATACTCATGTGTCGCCATGTATGTTTGCATTGAGGGCATTTTCCTTGTATGATAGCGACCTCACCTCTTATGTACATCATCATTATTGACAACACTTAACGCAACGACCTAGACCATCTTGACACCGAGGCCCAGAGACGTAGTCCCTCCTGGACGAACTCTGTTATCAACAGCTTATGTTTTCATGTGTTGATGAATGTCATGTTCCTCTTCTTTACAATATGCAGATGTATTCATTTATTTTCTTTTAAAAATAAAATTTAACACATCACGAAAGTAAAAGGTATTGGAAGGGTCCTTTGTCTCACCCAGACCCGGATCAATGTCCCCCTAGGTGAGAAAGTCCAAATACCACTAGGAAAAACAAAAAAAAATATGCATTGAAGACATTCACTTAGAAATGTTTGTATATAAGTGTGCAACTTATTTATATTCCACTTAGAAATAAATGATTCAGTAAATCATACTGGCTAATCATGATTAAACTGGGTTCCATAGGTTAGGTTAGGGAAATAAATCAACCCTCTAGCTTAATCTTGGTTGAAATGGTTAGTTAGATTAGAGATAAGTTAGCTAGATTGTTTAAACTTGGCTAAATTTCAATAAATTATTTAAATAGAATTTCATATTATGTTGAATAGGAAAAATAAGATAAAAAGATTTCAAATCACAATGCACCTTTCGAATATATTAATCATGCTTAGGATAACTAATTAGGTTTAGAAAATTAATCGATTTTTTAATCATGATTACAAATATGTAATACTACTTGTTGGGTACAAAATATCAGGTTTTGTAATAAACTCAGAAAACGAAAAAACACTTTGTCGTTATGTGATATATCAAGCGCATGATTTAACAATCATGATCTACCTCGCCTGGATTAATGACAAGGGATCATTTTTGGCCACCCCAGTCCATCTCGCCACTAGCACCCCCTCCGAAAACCACTTTCCTCTCCTCTGCTCCCGCCAATCGTCATCCACGTCAACTGCCACAGCCTATGCTCCGCTCCCATCATCGTGCGAGCTGCCTCTCCCTCATTCGGCTAACAAAATACTTGTTATATCATAAACTTGTTGTACTCTCCCATTACAATTATCCATTTAATCATTTATGCCTAAATCTGCTCATTCTGTAACGGACTTGTGCCCAATGACCACCAATATGATTGATATAAATAAGCCTTGGAAAACCTATGCGGTCCTTCTTTGCACTCTCGATTTTCTATTTACGGGTATGCATATTTCATATTGCGTCTCCCAGCCAGCACCAACACCTATCATTTCCTCAAATTCAACGCTAAAATACCCATATAGGTAGTGCTATGATCAAATATTCGTCCCCTTTTCTCTTTCCACAATTTACAAACATGGCACCCAAGGGAAAGGGGAAATATGCCAATCCCAAACTAAATGAGGAAAAATTTATGACCTCTACTACCCCGGACGTCGATCATATACCCTTGGCTGACCAATATTACAAGATTGCTGATATTGAGTGTGAATTCGACTTGTTCGAATTACACCACCGGTTGAAGAAAACCTATATGGACTAGGGGGATCACATTAATCTTTGCGAATCCCTACTGCCCATGTTCATGTTTTGACAGGTCCATCATTTCCCTGATTTCATCATATGGTGTCAAGCCAAATACAATCTAGCTCAGAGAACCATTGTGGCCCAGAATGGAGACATTTTGGTCACTATTTCATCTGAAACCATAGACAATATGCTATTAATTCCTCAAAATGATTCTTTCAGTCAATTTTCTGTAGCTTCCCTAATGTATCTGTATCACAAAATCACCTTCCCCCAGAGAGCCCAAATATTTGATATTTTCCTCCCAGAGGATGCTCAACTTCGTAAGAAAAGGCCTCCCTATCGAGCTTCCATGTTGCTAGAAAAAACTAAGCAGATCATCTCTTTAGTGTCTTGCCTTCTAGGGTACTAGTTAGACCAATGGGTGGATGATCCCATTTTAGGTTTTCTTTCCATATTTTCTAAGGAACATATGCCAACATTCATTTTTAATTTCAATCACTCTTTGGCTAATAATATCCATGACCAATTGATGAACATCACTACTGAAGGCATGTTCAAGTACCCATCTGTCTTAATTTATATGTTCCTTTTTCAGCAAGGTGACAACATTCCAATAACATTGCAAAAGCAAAATGATCAAGGATTTAGTTAGTCAGTACTAGAGTGGACCTCATTGGTGAGAAGAAATTCAATGGAGTTCAGTTTTACATATTTCATAGACAGGTTTATTCATACAGCTGCAGGGCTTCTCAAGAGTTATTGAGCCAAGGATCAGTCTAGAAATTAAGAGCATTTTGCACCTAAGTGACCAGACCAAAACTGGATACTGGTATCTGTACCAGAGCTACACAAAAATAAGAGTATATGGGTGTGAATTATCCCCATATAAGTTTCCCAAATATGTTCTAATGAGGATCTTTTCTCTGGAATATATTAGACAAATGATTAATATGGATGAACTTCATTTTGTTTTATGTAAAAGAAAATCACAATTCAAAATCAAGTCACAAGTGGGACCTTTTATATGTAATAGCAGAGCAACCGGGGTTGAGGCAGATTCAATCCTCAAAAAAATGAATTTTCAACTAAGCTTCACTTGGTCTTATGACCCCTTCAGTAGAATTTCCAATTTAAGGGTGGAACACAAAACCACACCATATAATCATATCCCTAAACCAAATATTGAAAAATTCATGAATCAAGTAGAGGAACAGAATCTGTCAACATCAACCTCCCAAACTCCAGTGCATCAGGAGAAGCATAAAAAATACGATGGGAAGAAATATCTTCACCAATTATAGAAATTAGTGCCAAAGAATTCATTATTTATTAGAAAAGGCAGAAGATTGACCCTAAAATAATCACCATTCAACATGAAGAAGGGCAGGAAACCTTTGTCATGATTGGTATAGAGGTCTCAATAGGGTCAAAGGATCTTTTCTCTACAAATTCATCCTCCTCAACCTCATAGGATCCTTTAGAATTAGTACAATCAACACAATTACTAGATAATCAAGATGAGCAAAACATATTCAATAAATTTCTTAAAAGCAAGCAGAAGAATGAATCACTCAAGACCAACACATATGCTCAGTTTTGGAAACAAAACTCTACTTCCTAGCATATACTATTAACAAAAATTGACAATGAACAAGGAAGAATGCAGATGGCATTTTTACAAGCTCAACTGCCATTCCCAAAGTCCCCTTCAGATTACAAGAAGACTATTTTTTCGTTTGATGCAAAGTAGATACATCTTATAGATCAAATGGATATGCATAGTAAGTCTGGAGAAATGATTTTATCCACAATGACCAACACGGCTATGAAAACTTTGAAGTTAAGAACATCACTCAATAATGTCCAATCACAGTTAAAGTTGGAGAAAATATCCTTGTTAGCAAAGGACAACAAAATCAAATCATTGGAGGACCTAGTGATCAAACTAGGTTATGATCCCAGTGATGTCAAAGCAGTGGAAGAAATCCCAAAGAAAAATAATATAGATATAGCAACACTTAGAAAGCAACTTAAATTACCATCTACAGAGGATCCACAAGAAAAAGAGATAGAAGAAAATGAGCAGGATAAAGAAGACATGCTTAAACTCATCATTGAAAAATATGTACAGATTAAGGATATGGAAGAGCAAATAGAGAAGTTACTAAAAGAAGAGGAAGAGGATGCACCATTAGCTATGACTATTGTCACAACTATACCGATTTTTGTTGTAGAGACAATCAAGGATTCTACATCAGCATCAAGTGGCCTGAACAAACTCATGCAGGACCTGTCTCTTTAGAGACAAGAGAATGATAAGTTAAAGAATAAATTGAAGAATCTGGAAGAATAGAAGTTGAAAATTGACAACTTTTATGTAGTTGAGCTGTATAAATATCACCAGCTTGCCCAGAGTATTGAGAGATTGGAGAATGAGTGATTGATGGCTCAGACTTTGGCACGGGCCAAGGAAAATGTTTGGCTAAAAATTAGTCAAGCCATGACTGATATTTGGCTATCCATTCAGATCATTTTTGAGCAAGAAGAGTTGATAGAAAGATCTAAGACAACAATAGAGCATGTTAGAGATGCCCCGGGATACAAACTAGGTGAGGCCACAACCATGATTAAAGTGTTGAATTCAAAGACTAGATCAAAATTATAATAGATGCAGATAGCAGATATGACAGAGACTATCTTGGAGATCAAGAAACTACTGCAAAAAAGAAACTTGATGACCCAATTGGAGACCAAAACTCTGACTTTGGAAAATTCTATCTAGAGGTGTCACACCATGTTAAACCTATTGAACCAGAGGGGATTACCAGGATTAGTAGCACCAGATGATAGATTGATTAGCTTGGAGGATTACTCTCAGAAACTTTTTATTATTGCTACAGATAAATACAAATTTGCAGGTATCAAGGGACATATCACAGGGAAAGATTTCTTAGAAGCTTTGGAGTTTTATTTAACTATAAAACATGAAATCAAACACATCTTCATCAATAAGCCAAGCTTTGAGAAGTATATAGAAGTCGATGAAGTGTATAGAAAGTTTCTCAATCTTTCTATCTCCACTGATGAAAGATGGGATCAATTGTGGGACATCATTGAGTGAAATATTTTCATCTCTAACAGACAAACAACAAGGCAACACATTTGAGGCCAAGTCATCAACAATTTTACTCGAAGTTAGTACCAACAATTTCAGTAGTTAGAAGATCCCTATATTTTTGTACTACTTTTCTAATTAGTTGTTAGATATTTTTAGGATCCTCTCTTGATATTGTGAATCAAGATAATTTGTAAATTTTTCTGTAAGTACTTCATAATTCGAATTATGAAGGGTTGGGATTAGTTTTGAAGAAAGGATTTATATTGTAAAGAAGCTCACAGATCTACCTTTGATCATTTTTCAATAATACAACTCAAGCATTACAAGATTCTTGTGTCAATTTCATTGGTGTAGTAAATCTTTCTTTGTTAAATGTTTTCATTGTTTTTCACATATGTTTCTATAATCTAAATTATTTTAAGAAGAGTACGAACTTAATTTGTTTAAAAGTACACTCTGTATCTGAATTATGAATAATTTCCATGTTTTCTTCTGAAAATTAAAAACATAATTCTTAATTTCTCAGTTTATTAATTGGATTGCTATATCTTTTTCTGCTCTTTCACACCATAAATATTAAAGGATCTAGTGAAGTTGCCTAACCTACCCTATAAGTTTAGACTGTAAATTCTGAGTTTGATCAACCTAAATCTGTGACTCCTTTGCCCAATGTCATAATTCCACTTTATCAACCCAAATACACAAAAAAACCAAAACCTGAACATGATAACTATCCTAATATCATCATTAAAGCAAAGCTAAATCATATATAGAGATCCCTCTCTGAAACTGGAAGGGTTGGATTCCTAGTTTCCAAAGTGGTTCTAGCATTACCTCTGTGATTTACTCTACAACCTCAAAGATTACGGAGTGATAACATCTTGGTGACCATACTAGGGACTCGAAACTGTCTTTGTTTAAAATTTCATTTCCCTAGTTCAAAAAATTTATTTCAACACTTTGAAGAGTTATTTTTAAGTAATAATGTTTTTGAGGTTGTAATTTTTGTACATACTGTAATTGTGTGTTAAATACTATATATATCTAGCTCCTAAAAGAATTCATACCAAAGCTCGTCCAGATCTGAATCCTCCCAATATCCTATATAGTCTTGAGAAATTAATAAGAAGAAAAGCTTGACCGAAAGCCAAGGGAGTAACAATTCTCTGCCAAGAGCCAATTCTTTCCTAGAGAGTTTTGTTACCATACAAGAAATTCAATTTGATCTAACCTTTGAACTCAGTCTATTTAGAACCAATTCTGAAAGCTTTGTAGCTGAAACTATCATTGATGAGTTAGTATTAAAACCATACATATCTGAAAATCAGTCTGTAGACCAGGATATTAACAAACAAGCTCTCCAACAGTTTGAAATATTATAATAATTAGTGTTTTACCTAGATCAAGCTATCCACAAATCCTATCTAGTAATCAGTTGAACTTTCATCCCTATAATTCTTTGTATCTTCTCCCATCACACAATCTCTACCTCCTGTTTCTACTATTTCCACCTCTTCAACAATTTCCACTACTTCCCCATTAATATCTCCAAGCATAATTTGAATTGTCTTAATCCCTTCCACATCTACACATCACACTATTTCATTTGTTGTTCCTCCCCATATACCAATCATGGCAGCCCGATATGCTCCCCTGGTTTTACCTGCCCAATTACATAACATGCCTCAAGACTATCAAAGTAGAATTCCTCAGTTTGATAACACTGGGGCCTTCACTGCATAACAACATGTAGATAAAATAAATGACTTCTTTGACCTCCAGGAGGTTGATGAATATGATGTTAAGATAAGGTTGTTTGCCCAAAGCCTTAATGGAGAGGTAAGAAAATGGTTTAAATATTTACCAACAACTACCATTAATGATCTTGCTACCTTTCATCAGTCTTTCCTCAATAAATGGAAAACTAAAAAGAATCCCCTCCAAGTTTTAAATGAATATAAAAATCTAAAGAAAGGGCCTAATAAGATTGTGGAAGAATACTGTGATAGGTTTAATCGAGTTTATAATGCCATTCCAGCTACTATAAAGCCCCCACCACAGTTAGCTTTGATTCATTTCCCTAAAGGGTTTTATGTTGACATGGCCTACCAATTAAGAGAAAGAGACCCTAACACACTTGAAGAAATGAAAAGTAACGTTTTCAAAGTAGAGGCTAATTTATTAGCCAAAAAAGCCGAACTTAAAACTAAAAGAAGGGTTACCATTAAGGAGGAACCTTACTCCTCTTCATCAGACTTAAAAATGGACTATCTAGTAAAAACCGTGGAAAGAATGATCGAGAGGATGGCAGTGGCTGATAGAACCCCTCCTAGGGATAACCCAACAAATTCTCAAAACAACAACCATGTCACAATGATCTCAATCCATTGATGCCATACAATCGAACATAGCTACACCCAGCTCGAATCTTAGAATAAATCCACCTTTGATAAAACAAAGGGAATAGTGGGGCCCAAATGATCAACAACTTAGGCCTCCTTTTCAAGAAAACTATACCGAAGAAGAAGTGGGAATAGAAGAATTTTAAGAGGAAAACCAAATCAATTTGTTTTGGGAGACAAAAATTGATCATATCTTTTTGACTAAAGAGGAGCAGGATGAATTTTTTCTTACACAACCAGAAACAATTCCTTTAGAGTCTGGAGAATACAAACAAGGATATCAGAATGCCATAATGGAAGTGCATAGGCAATATAACCTCAGGAGTAGAAAAACCACTGATGCTCCTCCTAAGAAAATTTCTAATACTCCTTCCAAAAAGGCCACTGATAATCAACCAAAGAAAACTCAGACTAATATCCCTTCTTCTAGTCAAACTAAAGATGTTCCTTCCTCTAGTCAATCCAAAGAAGATACTCAAAGAGAAAAACTTAAGAAACATGATCAAAACCTCAAAGAAATAGAGAAGCCACTAACCTCTTTTAGCATAGAAAATGAATTGGAAAAAGTTAAAATTTCAATCCCCTTCGCCGAACTGATGAATAAGAATGCTTATAGGACACAAGTAATGAAAGCCTTAAACGTAGTAGAAGGAACCAATACTGTAAACCTTGCGAATGACAACTCTGAATTGTGTTTGGTCCATAGGTAGAAGGTAAACTCCAAGATGGAAATGTTCCCCCTTTCTATGTCAGTCTCAATATCTTGGATAAAATCCTTCACAATGCTATGCTTGACTCTAGTGCATCACACAATATAATGCCCCAAGCCATAATGGAGAAATTGAATCTTGACATTACTAGGCCATATAAAGACTTGTGTTCTTTTGATTCTAGCAAGGTAAGGTTCCTTGGTCTCATTAAAGGCCTCTATGTCACCGTAGCTCAAATTCCTACTAGAAGCATAGTCATGGATATTGTAGTGGCAGATATACCCCCAAAATATGGAATGCTTCTTTCTAGATCATGGTGAGTGAAGTTGCATGGTACACTGCAAATGGATATGAGTTATGCCACCATACTTGTTTTTGGTCAGCCTAGGAGATTATAGAGAAACCCTAGTAAAATACATGGTTAGCAATCAAGATAGACCAAATAACCATCCCTTGTATTTAGTTCATTCAGACCTAGACTCTTTTATCTTATATAATGATGGAGGTATAGAAGAAAAACTCCCTGATCTAGAAACTGATTTGTGTGATATAGAAGAAAACAAAACAGACACAATTAAACTGGATGAAGATAATGAGCCTTGATGGAACATGGATTTTGATGGGGCTGTAAGTAAAGAAGGATCAAGAGCAGGTATATGGGTTTTCAAGTCACAAACTAGAAAATCCAAAGGACATTCATATAAACTGAAATTCCAATGTAGCAATAATATAACTGAGTATGAAGCCTTAATCCTAGGATTAGAAGTTTTAAAAAATTAGGTGCTAAAAGAATTTTAGCTCATGGAGATTATGAACTCATAATTAAACAAATCAAATGGGAATATTCAGCTAAACATCCAAGTTTAAGGGCTTATAGGAATGTTGTTCTAGATTTCCTTGAACGTTTTGTTGAGTATGGGTTATCTGTAGTTCCAAGAGGTCAAAAGATTATTGTTGATGATATGGATACTTCATCTAGTACTTGCAAACTGCCTTATCTCCCTAGTCACCAGTACATAGTTGAAGTTAAAAACCGACCAACTGTCCTAGATAAAATTAGGTTCTGGCAAGTTTTTGGTAATGATGAACAAATTCAATTTGTTTTGCAGTCAAAGGATGAGTTCAAGTGTGCTAATATAGATATAGATTGTGATATAGATAATAATGTACATAAAATAAAGAATAAAGTAGAATTGAATGAATTGGATAAAGATCAAGAAGAGTTAGAAATTTTGCAATTGAAGGATAATGTTTTGCCTAGAGGGTTAGTTCCCTTCGAAGAATTATTTGATTTTAATGATGTGTCTAAAAAACCTAAAATAGAACCTACTGGAGGCGATGTGGAAGAATGTAACATAGGAACCAAAGAAAAGCCTAAAATGGTTAAATTGTCCAAATATTTGCCTTTAGCTGAAAAGCAGAAGTATATAGATATTTTCAAAGAATTTATAGATGTATTTGCCTGGAGTTATGAGGATATAAAGTCATATGACTACATCATTATACAACATAAAATTCCTATAAAAGAGGACCATAAACCTTTTAAACAAAAACTCATAAGGATCAACCCAATGCTTTTTCCCCTAGTTGAGAAAGAAGTTAAGAAACTGTATGATGCCAAAATCATCGTACCCCTGCAATTTTCAAAATGGGTATCAAACTTAGTTCCTATTAGGAAAAAGACTAGGGATATTAGAATATGTCTTGATTTTAGAAATATCAATAATGCTTCTCTGAAAGACAACTATCCTTTGCCCAAAATGGACCACATCCTGCAGAAGGTAGTTGGATTAGCAATAATTTCTTTATTAGATGGATTTTCTAGTTATAGCGAGTTTCTAGTACATCCCGATGACCAAGAGAAAATAGCATTTACAACACCCTAGGGCACTTTCGTGTATGTGAAAATGCCTTTCAGTTTAATGAATGTTGGGGCTACTTTCCAAAGAGCAATGGATTTTTCCTTTGCAGATGAACTAGGTAGGTTTATAGCCATTTATTTAGATGATATCATTGTCTTCTCAAATATAGATGAGGAACATTTGCTCCATTTAAGGAGAGTTTTCAAAAAATGTTGAAAATTTGGCATCTCTCTTAACCCTAAGAAAACAGTATTTGGTTTAGAAGAGGGAAAACTGCTAGGACACATAATTCCAAAGGATGGTATAAAATTTGACCCTATCAGAGGAAGCAATTTTGAAAATAGACCCCCCTATGAACAAGAAGGTCCAATCCTTTATTTGAAAAATAAACTTCCTTGGGAGATTTATACCAAATTTTGTTGAAATATTTAAACCAATAACAGACATGTTGAAGAAGGATATTGAAATTAAATGGAACAATGATGCAAATGATTGGTGCGACCCTAAGGTTGCCACACCAATATACCTTATCAGGACTTAAATTTCCCTTAATGGCC
>APFE030676104.1:269794-301580 GCA_000404065.3 Pinus taeda | reverse complement strand
ATATATATCGGAAGCGTTTTACACAGTTAAAACCCCCGGGACCATACTCTTTCTTGGTAATATATTAAAATACACAGAAATGTGTGAAAATCTCCGCTTTAAGCCTTTACCCGGACTTCAAAAAACATTTTCACCGCGTGCATAACCCTATCGGTCCACACATTCACCCCTTTTTCCATCGGCGCGCTTACCGTATGCGAATAGTCAACACACAAAGCTTTCATGACTATTGATTTGGAGCACGAGATCTGACGGTCCAGATCAAATCACCTTATCAGCGATCGTGGGTCTTAATGGTCAGCAACTATCGGTGCTTTCCTTATCGAAGGTCCAATGCGATATCGCATCACTACCAGTGATGGTAATAGCCTGTTTATAATATATAACTCCTGCTCCTATGTGCTGATGCAATTTGCGTCGGCAATCGCAATCGAAAAGGGTTTTGGGACAAGCTTCGGTCATGCGCCAATACAATTGCGTGATGCGATAGATAAGCCAGACCCGCTATGACTCAAAGCTTCAATGCATAATATTTAAAATCTACCCACTTGACTCTACTAGTTGTTTTTTCACGATTTCTCTGTGTAAATAGAAATTTCGCTCGCGGGTTTGAAACCATGCAAACAGGATTTATTGACCCATATCAATGATGATATTTCAAAAGCAAGTCTTGACTTCTATCAAACATACGATTAGGCGTTTACACATAACAAAACTAAGGAATATTCATTTAGCCCATATACATAGAATCTGAAATCATACAAGGGTTTCCATAGATCGATTTTCAATTAAAAACACAACAATCCTTCATTACTTCAACATAAAATGATTATAGAGTCTCTCTTTGGCCTATGATACCAATTTAAAGGACCTCTGTTTCACTTACAATCCACACACTATTCTACTCTTGCTCCACTCAAATCCTCTTCTAAATTCTTCCTCTCTGGCTTGATACTTCTGTTTAATGGCCTTTTTCCACTACGATGCCCGTAGGCTTACAATACTCTCGATCCTCTCCCTCTCTGTCTCACCTATATCACTAACTTTGAATTATACAAGAAACAATTTATACAAATAAATGGATTCATGAACCAATTCTGGTTTAGAACCAGAAATATCTCAACCTCTCCTAAAAAGTCTCTTCAAACCCACTCTTTTCTAAACCAATGCTAAATCAATATTTTAAAATTCTTCATATTCTATTCTAGCCAAATAAGTCTAATTGTTTGGCCTAATCTCCACATAGGAAGTGTCAATCAGCCACATGTACCCTTTTCTCATATTTTCCAATAAATAGACACTCTCATATATTTAAATAAATAAAATTAATTAAACTATTGTCTTCCAACCCCTTGTTAGTCACAACATGTGACCATGCTATCACATTATTGACTAGGCCTGAATGCTCCTGCATCAGACTCCCAAAGTTGAAAGTTTCCATGACCTCCGAGTCATGTGTTTCTTCTGTTGTCCAATCATTATCCCAAACTTTACTTTGTAACCGGTCATCACTTCCATCATGTTGTTGATTCAATTCTTCTGACACTGTCATTTTTGTTCTCCCAGATTTCCATATCTTATTTTGTTGTTGTCCTTTATCCTTGCTGATACAAATTCCTGTGGTTAATTTCTCCTTCTTTCTATCCCTCTTCTCATCTGATTTCATCTTCCACAATTTCTCAAATTCCTTCTTACCATTTGTCTTTAAATGAACTCCACTGACATCTGTTTGTTGTACATTCTCCTTTGCCATATAAATTATAAGATTTTTGTCCAAATCTTCCTTGCCTCTGCCATTTACAAACCGTTGTTTTTATTCTACAGCTCCCCTTCCATTATCATCAAAGATAATCTTTTCCCCTATGTTATCAGATTTATCTAATAACTTTTCCAGCAAAATGTCAATTCCTTCATATTCAATGAGCATGTCATTTGTATATGACTCCTCTTTCCTGTATAAGACAAATTTTCCATTACAATTGTCAGATTCAAAATAACTATAGTTTTCCATCTTCACAGGTGATTCTGCCATCAACTCTTTATATTGTCCTTCTGCAAAAGTTATGAGATTGTCATCAATTTCCATTTCAATACTTTCCTCTACATTACACAGTATTTCTTGTTCCAACACAAGCCTATCATTCAACGGTTCAATAGCTAGGATTTCTTGGAGCATATCATTATGAAGTATCTTTTCATCTTCTATACTTAGACCATTGCAACAAAATGATGTTGTTTTATCTTTTCCTACAACAAAAACAAAATTCCAATCTTCTAAAGCTTCTTCATGGTTTACTGATTCAATAAAATAAGTCACTTTAAAATCACAGAATTCCTGAACTTCTGCATCTATCAACATCATCATGCATTCCTCCACAGTTTCCATAATATCTTCATTTTGGTTTTCTACTAAAAATACTTCATTATGGTTATCATTACAAACTTTCATTTGTTTATCTTCAGCTTCTTTAATCATGACAATTTCCCTGTCAATACCATCATTCTCAAAATTATTAAATACATGCTCAAAATATCTTTCTGTTTCAGCCATTTCTTCCAGTAATCTCACTTCTTCCTCAACAAGCATAAGCACATTGTCCAATTGTTGTTCATCACCTGTCAAACCTAAAAACATACACAACATGCCAGTTTAAAAAATGCAAGGTTCTTCATTTGAAGCCTCAGTGATCAACTCATGCTCCTCTAAACTATTTTGGTAGTTCACTAAATTATTGAGAAATTCTTCCTCAACATCTCTGATTTCTTCCTCATCAAAGAAAACTTATGGGATTGCAACTTCTTGACTATGTTTGGCAACTTCATCATAAGTTTGTAGAATACCTTCCTGTTCTACCTAATTTCTTCCAACACTTAGTTTGTCCAAATAAGACAACAATGCCTCTTCCTCTTCTCTAATAAGGCTTTGATCTTTCAAATATATCTTTGGCTTAACTTCTTCAGCTAAGTTCTATGTATCAGCTTTCCTTTTCTCCATTCCACAAGTCTGCAATGCATTTGTTTCCTTTTCTGTTTCCATTTCCCATTGGTATTCTATCCATGCTAAAATTCCTTCAAATATGATCCAATAAGTTTTCACTAAAAGAAGACACAACCATTTAGCCATACCTTTTAATTTCCTCCACCATTTGAAGTCTTGAAAGTCCTTATGAATCTCCATTATTGTTTGTCTAGCCTTTGCTCCTTTCACCTTTTCATACACAAGTTCAAATTATTTAGGCTGCATACCTTCAATTTTACATTCACAGAAATAATTAATCCCAAAAAAATGAGATCCTCTTGTCTGTGAGGATGCTATCAATACATTCCTCTCATTCTCATCTGCATAGATAAGTTCTTCTCTACTATCATCACTGTCTCCTTCTCCAAAAATAGATCCTTTCTCTGGTTCATAGATGTATGGTATTTCTTCATTCTCAACTGTTCGAAGCATTAATTTCTCAGCAAACAATTCTTTGACACGTCATTTAACTCTTCTTCCCACATAAAATCCTTGTTTCCATTTTCTCTAATTCCTTTCAATACCATCTTCTCCAAATGACTGAGATCTGCCTTCATCCCAACCAAATCTAAATCCCTTTCTTCCTTACTCATTCCTTTGAGAACAACTACTTCAACACTCTTTTCCCTCCGTCTGTGACTTTCTTTTGTACCGCTGTCATGACCATCAATAGTCAATTCCTTTCCTTCCTCTGGTGAACTTTCCTTGTTCACTAGTGAGATGCAACTAACTTTTTCCATTTCACCTGTAACAAGTCTCCCTCATGCCTCACCAAACTTTCCTGATTTTAGCCTTTTTGGCACCTATTGGTTCTTTCCTCGAACCTTCCACTGACTAACAATTCTACCCAGTGCTCTTCTTGCTGGAATTGTTCTCTCCTATCCACAATCACAATCGTGGAGCTGCCTCAACAACTTCTACCCAACATCAGTTGGAAGTTGTTCTCATCTCCTCTTGAATACTCCTTGCTTTAGGCTCTGCATCTTCAATTTCTCACTTCCTTCTTCATTTAGTAAATTTCTTTACTGTCGAGTATTGTCACCTTTACTCATCTGAGAATTCTTCTTTACATAGCTCATATGCTATGATGCTGGTACCACTCATTCCACCTTTCAGCGATTCCACTGACCTGCACAAACTTTCCTCAAGATACATCAAAGTACCTTTCAAATCTGCAATATTTCCTTCAAAGATGTCTTAAAACTAATTCCCATTTCATCAGTCAAAGGACTCACCTGTTAACTATTTCATTTATACTTTCCGTTCAATAGGACTCCATACAGCCAATAACTATTTCCCATTCTATTTTCATAATGGACTCTTCAGTTTTCAAGACCAATTAAGATTAGACTTGAGTTTCAATTATATTTGCCAATTCATGATAGATACTATCAATTCCTTCTGATAGCCTATTTGTAAGCAAATCCTTTTTGGCCTCTACAATGTCCAAAATTCATTCCCTATAGTGGTCCTTCTTTTATCCCTATTAAACCCAATCTCTGTTCTTTCAATCATCAATATCATTTCCTTTAACAATATTTTAACAATCTTCAATCATTCTCAGTTTTTATAAGATTCTTCAAACTATTCAAATGAATTCAATGATACAACAAACCACTCTTTTGTTCAACTTTAACTTCTAAACCTTTTACCTCAATCAAATCAGTCATGCAATCAAATTTTCCTGAAAGGAAAACACTTCCTCCTTTGAAATTTCAATCCCTTGCAATTCTTTAGACATTCAAATACATCTATGCAAAATGATCAAATTAAACATTCTTACCAGACCTTCCTAGGCATTCTCTGCTTCTCCATTCTGATCTCAGTGTCATTTGTAGTCTGATCCTCATCTTCATCAAACTCACTTCAGGGCAATTATACATCTACTGAAATTAAAATTCAGTTTCCCAAAACAATATTTTTAGAGCGTTAAGCAAGCTCTGATACCAAAAATGGTGCAACCCTAAGGCTGCCACACCAATATACCTTATCGGGACTTAAATTCCCCTTAATGGCCCTTTTTTAAGCTTTAAACCTCCATGCCCTTTATACACACATATATATATAATATATATATATATATATCAGAAGTGTTTTACATAGTTAAAACCTCGAGACCATACTTTTTTCTTGGTAATATATTAAAATACATAGAAATGCTTGAAAAAGCCCTTTAAGCCTTTACCTAGACTTCAAAAACATTTTAACCACGTGCATAACCCTATCAGTCCACACATCACCGCTTTTTCCATCAATGCGCTTACTGTACGTGAATAGTCAACCCACCAAGCATTCGTGATCATTGATTTGGAGCACGAGATCTGATGGTCCAGATCAAATCGCCTTATCGGTGATTAGGGGGCTCAATGGTCAGCAACTATCGGTGCTTTCCTTATCGCAGGTCCGATGCGATATCATATCACTATTGACGATGGTAATATCCTGTTTATAATGTATAACTCTCGCTCCTATGTGACAATGCGATTTGTGTCGGCAATCACAATCGCAAAGGGTTTGGGGACAAGCTTCGGTTGTGCACCAATACAACTATGTCATGCAATAGATAAGCTAGACCCGATATGACTCAAAGATTCAATGCATAATATTTCAAATCCGCCCACTTCACTCCGCTAGTGGTTTTTTCACGATTTCTCTGTGTAAATGGAAATTTTGCTCGCGGGTTCGAAACCATGCAAACAGGGTTTATCGACCCATATCAACGATGATATTTCAAAAGAAAGTCCTGACTTCTATCAAACATACGATTAGGCGTTTACACATAACAAAACTAAGGAATATTCATTCAACCCATATATACAGAATCTGAAAGCATACAAGGGTTTCCGTAGATCAATGATCAATTAAAAACATTATAGTGTCTCGCTTTGGCCTATGATACCAATTCAAAGGACCTTTGTTTCACTTACAATCCACACACTATTCTACTCTCGCTCCACTCAAATCCTCTTCTAAATTCTTCCTCTTTGGCCTGAAACTTCTATTTAATTACCTTTTTCCACTACGATGCCCGTAGGCATACAATACTCTCGATCCTCTCCCTCTCTATCTCACCTATCTCACTAACTCTAAATTACACAAGAAGACACAATTTATACAGATAAATGGATTCATGAACCAATTCTGGTTCAGAATTAGAAATCTCTCAACCTCTCCTAAAAAGTCTCTTCAAACCCACTCTTTCCTAAACCAATGCTAAATCAAGCTTTTAAAATTCCTCGTATTCTATTATAGCCAAATAAATCTAACTGTTTGGCCTGATCTCCACACAGGGAGGATCAATCAGCCACATATACCCTTTTCTCGTATTTTCGAATAAATGGACACTTTCATATATTTAAATAAATAAAATTAATTAAACTATTGTCTTACAACCCCTTGTTAGTCACAACATGTGACCATGCTATCACATTAATGACTAGGCCTGAATGCTCCTGCATCAATGATTCTTTCACTAAGGTTAAGAAAGCTTTAACAACTACACCTATTTTAATAAGTCCTAATTTTACTAAATGTTTCATGGTATTCTCTTTTGCATCTGATCATGCAATAGAAACTATGTTGGTGCAAAAAAATGTTGAATGATATGAACAACCAATTGCCTTTTCCAACAAAGCATTGAGAGATGCATCACTGAAATACAACATCATGTAAAAACAAGCATTTGCATTGGTTAAGGCAATCAAGGATTTTAGGGTTTATATTTTGCACTCACATATTATTGCTTTTGTCTCTAGTGTAGTTGTTAAGGACATACTCACACAAGTAGATCCAGCTGGTAGAAGGGGCAAACAAATTTCCACCATTATGGAATATGGTATTGAAATAAGACCAACACAGCTTATCAAGGGTCAAGGGTCAGAAAAAATCATGACAAAGTCCAATTTTAATGTGTTAGACATCAATTTTATTGTAGAATTATATGAACAGGAAGAGCAGGGATCTCCACCGATCTTAGAAGATTTCAGCACATCACCATGGTATGCTGATATAAATTTTGTCTTAGAAAACTTATATGCTCCTCCTAGTTTAACTAAAAGGCAAGGTCCCTTAAAATGAAATGTTTGAAATTTTGCATTATTGACAATAAGTTATATTGGAAATATGTTGGAGGAATGTTACTAAAGTGTTTGTTGAAAGATGAATAAGACAAGTTCCTGGAGGAATTTCATCAGGGAGACTGTGGTGGCCATCTATATTGGAAATCTACAACCAATAAAATCATTGGAACCATTTTTTACTGGCCAACCCTGTTCTTTGATGTGCATAGTAAGGTCACCTCTTGTCATCAACGCAAAATATTTGAGGGTAAAAGAAAGTTTCTACCTCTACCTCTGAAACCAATTTCAGTAGAATTCCCTTTTCAACAATGGGGTTTAGACTTCATAGGTGAAATTCACCCTAGTTCCAGGTCAACATAAATGAATTTTGACTCCAACAAACTATTTTACTAAATGGATAGAAGCTATTCCCACCAGGCAAGCTACTGACTCTGTTATCATCCAATTTCTAGAAGGAAATATATTGTCTAGGTTTTACTATCCTCGTAAAATCGTAACAAAAAATGTTGCTGCTTTCAAGTCCAAAAAGATGATAGATTTTTGTAACAAATATCAGATCAGGTTAAGGCACTCTACTTCCTATTACCCTTGTGGGAATGGGTTAGCTGAGTCTTCAAACAAGATTTTGGTTAAAATTACTAAGAAATTATTGTTGGAGAACAAAAAGTAATGGCTCAAAAAATTAATCAATGCACTATGGGAAAATGGAGTTACTTCCAAGAAATCCATTGGAATATCACCATCCCAGATAGAGTATGGGACATATGCTCTTTCCCCAACTTTTTTGGGAATTTTGGTGTTAAAACCACTGCAATAATCTCAAGTGGATACCAATGACATGCGAAGAAGGATCAACCAGAATATTTAGTTGCAACAATCAAGAGAAGAAGTCTATCATAAAACCCAAGTCATTCAAGAAAACATTAAGAAGATTTACGATAAAAGGACAAAGGCATATGGTTTTCAACTCAATGATCTTATTTTGAAATGGGATTCGAGAAATGAGGATAAGGGAAAACATGGCAAGTTTGAAAACTTATGGGAAGAACCTCTTAATATTGAAGCTTTTAGGGGAAACAATGCATTTTTGTTAATCAATTTGAATGGAGAAGAAATGCCAAGTGGACCAATAAATGGAAGGTATCTCAAGCATGATTTCCCATTAGAGTAAGACAATTCATTCATCATCATTGTAAAAAGCCATTTTATTTTTATATTGCAAGATTGCAGGTGACTATCAGCAGAAGTTGAAGCCCGCAGTGAAGGCCCCGAGCTTCTGTTTGATTTGATACCATAGATATGGATAAAAGGCAGGTGAACCAGTTCAATTGGAAGATCATTGTAGGATGCCCAATGGACCAAGGTTGCTGAATCGGTGGTGTTCTTGGCACCTCACAAGGAGGATGTCATCCCCATTGCATCCATTATTAGGGTCCTATATTTCATAGGAGGAGTTTTTTTTATCTTATGATTTTATATCTGAAAATGTAAATAATGTTTCCTATAAGAAAAAGAAAGTAAATTGTAGGGGACAGAAAAATTAGAAGAAAAGAAAAAAAATAAAAAGGAAAGAAAAGACAAGACAAAAGGAAAAAATATATGAAAATGTCCCCCTAGGTGAGCAAGTCCAAATGCCACCAGGAAAAAAGAAATTTACATTGAAGAATTTCATTTAGAAATGTTTGTATATAAGTATGAAGTGTGTATCTTGTTTAAATGCCATTTAGAAATAAATGATTTAGTTAATCATACTAGATAATCATGATTAAACTGGGTTCCATAGGTTAGGTTAAGGAAATATATCAACCATATAGATTAATCTTGGTTTAAATGGTTAGTTAGATTAGAGATAAGTTAGCCAACTATTTAAACTTGGCTAAAGTTCAATAAAGTATTTAAATAGAATTTCATATTATGTTGAGTAGGAAAAATAAGATAAAAGGATTTTAAATCACAATGCACCTTTAGAATAGATTAATCATGCTTAGGATAAGTAATTAGGTTTAGAAAATTAATTGTGTTTTTAATCACGATTGAAAATATGTAATAATACGTGTTGGGTACTAAATATCGGGATTTTTTATAAAGTTAGATATATCGGGCACATGATTTAAGGGCTGTGATCTACCCCGCTTGGATTAATGACGAGGGATCAATTTTGGCCCCCCAGTCCATCCTGTTGTTATTGGTGGGGGGTCCGAAGAGCGGTAATCCAATCCCCAGGCCCCACGTTACATGGCGGCCGCTAGTGACTTCACACCCCCTGCCCCCCCCGCCTAAAAGCACATACCACTACCCCCCCTAAAAACCACTTTCCTCTCCTCCATTCCCGCAAACAGTCATCCACGTCAACTCCCACATCCTACGATATGCTCCTGTCATCGTGCCACCTATATCTTCCTCATTATCCTAACAAAATACCTATTATATCATAAACCCGTTGGACTCTCCCGTTACAATTATCTGTATGATCATTTATGCCTAAATCTGCTCATTTTGTAATGGACTTGTGCACAACAACCACCAATTAGATTGATATAAATCAACCCTAGAAAACCTGCACAGTCCTTCTTTGCACTATTGATTTTCTATTTACAGGTACTCATTGGTTGGTCTAAAATGTGGATGCAAATTAGAGTTTCATTTACTATCAATCCGGGTAAGTAAACTTCGAGGATCATCCAATATATTTTGACTTAGAGACAAACTAAACTAAGCTAGGTGAAGAAATGCCAAATCTCCCTTACAGGAGGTCTTTCATTGGGATCTCCAACACCTATTTAGTCGTTTAACAAAATGAAATCTAAAGACATTGTGACAAGTGTAAGAAATAGTAAAGCTCCCTTACAGGAGACTGCTCATTAATATTTCTAATCATCTTAATCAACAGACTATTTAAACAAATGAAATCAAACATTAAATAACAAATCAAATTCATTGAAAGAAACATTAATACATTCTTACGAAAGGTCATTCGTTAATATTTCAAACATATGAACCTAATGAAATTTACAAAAAAACATAAAATGAAAGCTAACCAAAACAAAATTGTACTTGCTAGACAATGGGGGCCCTTCCAAGGATTCACAAGCACATCAAAAGAGAAGTCAAATGTAGAATATCAAAGAAGCTCCATTTTATTTATCATCAATTGCAAATTGCAATTACAAGTTCTACATCCCAAGAGGCTCTAAAATCTCCATTACAATGATTCCAAATTCTAACTTCTCATTACAACTTATAAGATCCTAAGGTTCTAAATTCTAACTTCTCAATTCTAAATTCTAAATTCCAAAGTTACAAATGAAGGAGATAACACTCCTATTTCTATAAACGTTATGATAACAAAGTCATAAAATTGGATCCACTATTCCCTCTTCAAATCCCTATATCTCTCAACCAATGGTGACACATAACCCTATCCTCCATGAGGTCCATGATCTTTTCCATGAGGTCCATGATCTTTTCCATGAGGTCCATGATCTCCTCAAATTTGAATTTGAACATAGAGTGCCACATAAAGATGCCTTGGAAGCTTCCTTTGTACCTACACATGTCAACAAACTTAATTGTTAGGTATAAGTATATGGAGATTATTTTCTAAAATTTAACCACAAATTCACTTAAAAATACTAAGAATTAATAATGTTTTGGAAAACACAAGGATAACCCATATAATTATGAAAGTGAAGCTAATGTGATGACATGGTGGTGGAATAGAGGTGAGAAAATGTGTGAATGGAGAGAATGTGGATGTTGAATGGAGTGAAAGTGGATGTATTTTAAGGATAATTCTTAGGCCCAACACTCATCTTTCATATTGTGTCTCCTGCCCACCACCAACACCTGTCATTTCCTCAAATTCAACGCTAAAATCACCCATCTAGGTAGTTTTCTGATCAAATATTTGTTCCCTTTTCTCTTTCCACAATTTATAGACATGGCACCCAAGGGAAAGGGAAAATATTCCAATTCCAAACTAAACGAGGAAAACCTTATGACCTCTACTACCCCAAACCTTGATCATATACCCCTCACTGACTAGTATTACAAGATTATTGATACTGAGTGTGCATTCAATTTGTTCGAATTACACCACTGGCTGAAGAAAACCTATCTGGACTAGGGGGATGGAATTAATCTCTTGGAATCCCTATTGCCCATGTTCATGTTTCCACAAGTCCACCATTTCCTTGATTTCATCATATGACGTCAAGCCAAATACAATCCATCTCAAAGAACCATTGTGGCCCAAAATGGAGACATTTTGGTCACTATTTCCTCGGAAACCATAACCAAATGCTATTAATTCCTCAAAATGATTCTCTCACTCAGCTTTCTGTAGCTTCCCTAATGGATCTATATCATAAACTCACCTTCTCTTAGAGAGCCCAAATATTTGATATTTTCCTCCCCGAGGATGCTCAAATTCCTAAGAAAATCCCTCCCTATCTAGCTTCCATGTTCCTAGAAAAAAACTAAACAGATCATCTCTTTAGTGTCTTGCCTTCTAGGGTACCAATTATACCAATGGGTGGATGAGCCCATTTTAGGTTTTCTTTCCATATTTTCTAAGGAACATAAGTCAACATTCATGTTTAATTTCAGTCACTTTTTGGCTGATAATATCCATGAACAATTGATGAAGATCACTATCGAAGGCATGTCCAAGTACCCATCTGTATTGGTTTATATGTTCCTTTTTTAGCAAGGTGACAAATTTCCAATAGCATTGCAAAAGAAAATTGATCAAGGAGTTAGTCATTTAGTACTAGAGTGGACCTAATTGGTGAGAAGAAATTCAATGGAGTTCAATTTTACAGATTTTATAGACAAGTTTATTCATACAGCTGCAAGGCTTCTCAACAGTTAAATTGAGCCAAGAATCAGTATAGAAATTAAGAGGATTTTTCACCTAAGTGATCATGCCAAAACTGGAGATGGGTATCTGTACCAGAGCTACACAAAATAAGAGTATATGGGTGTGAATTACCCCCATGTATTTTGTCCAAATATTTTTCAATGACGATATTTTTTATGGAATATATTAGACAAATTATTAATATGGATGAACTTCATCTTGTTTTAGGTAAAAGAAAATCATAATTCAAAATCAAGTCATAGGTGGGACTTTTTATTTGTAATAGCAGAGTAGCACAAATTGAGGCAAATTCAATCCTCAAACAAGTGAATTTTCAACTAAGTTTCACTTGGTCTTATGTCCCCTTTAGTATAATTTCCAATTTAAGGGTGGAACACAAAACCACAGCTTATAGTCATACCCCTAGACCAGAGATTGAAAAATTCATGAATCAAGATTAGTGGGAGGAAAAAACACTACAAGAAGTAGAGGAGAAGACTTTGTCAACAACCACCTCCCAAACTCTAGTGCCTTAAGAGAAGCAAAACAAAGGACCAAGGGAAGAAATATCTTCACCAGTTACAAAAATTAATGCCAAAGAATTCATTATTTATCAGAAAAGGCAGAAGAATGACCCTAAAACAATCATCATTCAGCAAGAAGAAGAGCAGGAAACCATTGTCATGATTGGTACACAGGTCTCAACAGTGTCAGAGGATCTTTTCTCTACAACTCCATCCTCCTCGACCTCACAAGATCCCTCAGAATTAGTATAGTCAACATAACAGGCAGATAATCAAGATGAGCCAAACATCTTTAATAAAGTTTTGAAAATCAAGCAGAAGAAAGAATCACTCAAGTCCAACACATATGCTCAGTTTTGGAAACAAAACTATACTTCCCAACATAGACTATTAACAAAATTTGACAATGAACAAGGAACAATGTAGATGGAATTTTTACAAGCTCAAGTGCCATTCCCAAAGTCCCCTTCAGATTACAAGAAGACTATTTTTTCGTTTGATGCAAAGCAGATACATCCTATAGATCAAATGGATATGCATAAATAGTCTAGAGAAATGATTTTCTCCACCATCACCAACACTGCTATGACAACTTCAAAGTTAAGGACATCACTCAACAATGTCCAATCACAGTTAAATTAGAAAATCTCCTCATTAGTAAAGGACAACAAAATCAAATCATTGGAGGACCTAGAGATCAAGCTGAGTTATGATCCCAGTGATGTCAAAGCAATGGAAGAAATATTGAAGAAAAAGAATACAGAGATAGCAACACTTAGAAAGAAACTTAAATTACCATCTACAAAGGATCCACGAGCAAAAGAGATAGAAGAAAATGAGCAGGATAAAGAAGACATGCTCAAAATCATCATTGAGCAAAATGTACAGATTAAGGAGATGGAAGAGAAAATAGAAAAGTTACTGAAAGAAAAGGAAGAGGCTGTGTAATTAGCTATGACTACAGTCATAACAATACCAATTTTTGTTGCAGGGACAACCAAGGATTCTACATCAGCATCAAGTGGCCTGAACAAACTCATGCAGGACTTGTCTCTTCAAAGACAAGAGAATGATAAGTTAAAGAATAAATTGAAGAATCTCGAAGAACAAAAGTTGAAATTTGACAAATTTTATGTAGCCGAGTTGTAAAAATCTCACCAACTTTCCCAGAAGATTGATATATTGGAAAATGAGTCACCGGTGGCTCAGACTTTGTCACGGGCCAAGGAAAATGTTTGGCTGGAAATTAGTCAAGCTATGACTGATATTTGGCCATCCATTCAGATAATTTTTTAGCAAGAAGAGCTGATAGAAATATCTAAGACTACAATAGAACATGTTAGAGATTCCCTGGGATACAAACCAGGAACAACCATGATAAAAGTGTTGAATTCAAAGACTAAATCAGAATTAGAACAAATGCATATAAGAGACAGGACAAAGACTATCTTGGAGATGAAGAAAATATTGTAGAAAAGAAACTTGATGACCCAATTGGAGACCAAAACTCTAACTCTGGAAAGTTATGTCTAGATGTTTCACACCAAGTTCAACCTATTGAACCAGAGGGGATTACCAGGATTAGTAGCACCAGATGATGGATTTATCAACTTGGAGGATTACTATTAGAAAAGTTATATTATTGCTACAGATAAATCCAAATTTGCAAGTATCAAGGGACATATCATATGGAATGGTTTCTTAGAATCTTTGGAGTTTGATTTAAATAACAAACATGAAATCAAACACATCTTCATCAACAATCCAACCTTTGAGAAGTATACAAAAGTTGATGAAGTATATGGAAAGTTACTCAATATTTCTATCCCGAGTGATGAAAGATGGGACCAATTGTGTGACATCATTGAGTGAAAGATTTTCATCTCCAACAGACAAACAATAAGGCAACACATTTTGAGACCAAGTCATCAACATTTTTCCTCGAAGTTAGTACCAACAGTTCCAGAAGTTAGAAGATCCCTAGATTTTTGTAATACTTTTGTAATTAGTTGTTAGATATTTTTAGGATCATATCTTGATATTGTGAATCAAGATATTTTGTAATTTTTTCTATAAGTACTTGATAATTCGAATTATGAAGGGTTGAGATTAGTTTTCAAGAAAGGGTTTATATTGGAAAGAAGCTCACAAAGCTACCTTTGATCATTTTTTAGTAATACAGCTCAAGCATTATAGGATTTTTGTGTCAATTTCATTGGTGTAGTGAATCTTTCTCTATTAAATGTTTTCATTGTTTTTCACATATGTATCTATAATTTAAATTATTCTAAGAAGAATACAAACATAATTTGTTTAAAAGTACACTCTGTATCTGACTTATGAATAATTTCCATGTTTTCTTCTAAAAATTAAAAATGTAATTCTTAGTTGCTCTGTTTATTAATTGCATTGATTTATCTTTTTCTACTCTTTCACACCATAAATATTAAAGGATCCAATGAAGTTTCCTAACCTGCCCTGTAAGTTTAGACTGTAAATTCTGAGTTTGATCAACCTAAATTTGTGACTCCATTTCCTAATGGCCTAATTCCACTGTGTCAACCCAACTACACAAAAAACCCAAACCTGAACATAACAAGTAGCCTATTATCATCGTTAAAACAAAGCTAAATCATATAGAGAGATCCCTCTATGAAACTAGAAGGGTTGGATTCCCAGTTTCCAAAGTGGTTCTAATGTTACCTCTGTGATTTACTATGCAACCTCAAAATTTACAGAGTGATAATAGGAATAAGACTAGTTAGTTAGATTTTTTCTATTGATGGGAAAGAGGAGAGGAATGACGTGGCAAGAGAAGTTACAAATATTTATAGGGAAAGGGAGGTTGATGAAGTGGAAAGAATGGGGAAGATATATTTTTAGTGGACGGTTAAGAAAATATGGCATAGCTAAGGGGGAAATGTTAGAAAATATCCTAACTGCCAAAGAGATGGAAGGTTAGATAAAAGAATGGAAGAGTAGGTTGAGAGAGTTCAAAAAGCTCCTAAGAGCCAATATAGAGAGGGGCTTGAGAGGGATCATGGGTTGGTCAGATGGTTGGACAATTGGATAGTGAGATAACAGGATGATTAGACTATATTTGCCGAATATGAAAGGAATGCTGTGGATGCATCTTTATTTCTGTGTCAATAGTTTCAAGTGTTAATGTTTGACTCTATAGCTTCTTTACAACACATGATGTAAGGGAAATTGTCTATAGTAAAGGTTGTATGGTTTTTTGTTGTATGTGTGGTCCATTTTGTACTCTAAGCTAGGAATGGTGGTTGGTGTTCCGAAGTACATATGATCTATTTTGTAGTGCCTTGCTCCTTTTCTTATTGATGATGAAGTAATATAATGAATTTTTATGTTGCCTCTAATATATTGTTCAATGTGTGTGTGTGTGTTTCTCTGGCTACGATCTATTGGTTCCATGCATGCATAATGTTATTTTATTGCATTAAATATGTTTGAATGTCCCAAGTGGCCAAGTAAATCGATGGTACGATAATGAATTAATACGTTACGATGTTCTCGTATTGAATGGTGTCTTGTGTTTTTAATGTCGATACGAATGGTGAGAGGTGTAAGTCAGGTCAAACTTCAACGTAATATCATTTGTGACTTGTGCACTAATCAATGAATACAAGAGTTTGGAGGTCCCACGTGGTGTGCAGTCCCAAGATGATAACTAAGTTTCTTTTTGGTGGGTGTCTAAGCCTTGTGATATAGGTTGAAGTTTACTTCCTTAAGATCTTAACAATCCTTTCTAACTGTAGAAACTTGGTTTCAATGGTCACCCATTAGAATCTCGAGTGAGAATTCATCCACTCTATGGGTGTTGGCGAAAGGATCAACCCTAAGTGGGTTTTGTTGGCCAACTATGAATCAAATCCTAGGTTTGTTAGAATCCCACACACCAACATTAGGTGATGTACTTCAAGATTGCAAATGAATAGCATGGTCATGATCTTGGGTAGGTGGAAGACCATTATGCATCTCTTCAAATAACTTAGAATTATTGTTGAAATCTTTTTGGAGATCCAATGGGTAGAGAATACAGATGTTTGAACATCTAGTGAACACAATTGTGAAATTACACTTTGGTGTCCCTATTTTTAGAAATTTTGTCATGCTATTAGATCTTATCACTTTACTGAGTTTCCCTTGGATACCTATAAGCTCAATTTATTTTCCTTTTGACAAAAATATTATGAAAAGATCTTGAACATTTAGGGCCACAATTCCTAATGATTGACCATTGGACTTCTAATACAACATCAAAACCACCCATTGGGATATCAATCATAAAAAAACCAACAAATACTCCCCCATATTCATCTTAATATTATGGCACTTCCCTAAAAAATTATGGTACCTCCATATACATTAATTACTAAAAATTTTGTTGTTGGATATACAAAGAAATTAAGAAGTTTTCCAATTTGTAACTAATGAAGTTATGGGTATTTCTTAAATCAATAAATAACTTAACTTTTTCTTTTCGATATACCCTTCTATCTTGAGGGTTTGTGGAGTACTAATTTCATACAATGCATGACAAGAGATTGTTGGAGTAGTCTCTTCTTGTTGAGAAATGTAACTAGTTTCAATCTTCATAATTGTTGTACTCATTTCAATATGTATCCTATGTAAAAAACAAGAAAAGAAAAAGAAAATTTATTGTTATTAAAGCATGGGTTTCATGCTCATTATTGATGGTATTCTAGGTAAAAGTGTGTTCTTCATGCTTCTATGGTTTGTTAGGTCTTAGGATTTATTGTCACAAGTCAAAGGATTCAACATCATGTTTATAGGATCCTTTCAGGCAAAAATATAATTGTAAAAGAGAATTGTTTTTGAGTCTAGAAAGAACTTGGAGCTCCAAAAGTACAAATCGGCCTTGGGATCATCAAGTTAGCCTAAAGGAGTGAATTCAACCCCTTGAGGAGGCTATATAAAGAAGCAGTTCAACCTCATTTGGACACACTCACTCACACAATTTTGATGTATCAAGAAAGAGTTCAATATGATGCTAGGAAGAACAAAAAGGAAGAGTGAAGGTCTTGGAGAAGGAATAAGGATGAAGTTTCTTAATTTCAGGCTCTATCTCTCTCACAAGTGCAAAGATCTAGGGTTTCTAGTGGTGTAGAAGGAGGCTGAAATTGCAGGTTTGAGTTGCAGTAAGATAAGTGCATAATTTGAAAGCTATAAGGGAGAAAACCCTATATTGACCTCGTTGACCTTGGTAAATTTGTCTTTCTCTAGGAGTGTCCAAGGAGGAGGCTAGAGTAGGGTTTCTAGAAAAGTTGCAAAGTGAATATTGTAGGGTCACAGTAGTAGGACAAGTTACAACATTGAAGCTGGCAATTGAAGTTGATGTATTGAAGCTGACTGGTGCAGAATCAAGGAATGAATTGAAGAAGGGTTGAATTAGTACTAAGAGAAGGAATTGGTCTAGGGTTTGGGTCTTTGTATCTCATTTTAAGTATATTCTAAAAAGAGAAGAGTTTCTTGGTTTTCCCCTTGGAGGGGTTTTTCCCTAGCTGAGAGCCTAATATCTGTGTCCTCTATTTTTGAGTTTACTATTCTTGATATTGTTTGATCAAAATATCTAAGTAAAGAACACAAGGTTAACTAAAATAAGATTAATAACTACCATTAACCATTTTACAACATGGTATCAGAGCTAAGGTGAACAAGGAAGGAAACTGGAAGGACACTAGTTACTTGTTAAGGGGAAGGAAAAAAGAATCTCTTCATGAAATAGAAATTGATTTTCAAAAGGGATCATTTGACAAAGAACTCAAGGAATGAGGGTTTATACATTAAGGGATATCAAGTCTACATCAAGCTCATATCAAAGGAAGATCTGAGAGAAAGACTTCAAGAAAAGTGTTAATATCTCTCTAGAAGAATATTTATTTGGAAGGCATCTTAGAATGAAACATTAGGGGACTTCAAAAGTTGTTATCAAGGCCTCTTCAAGGATCTTGAAGGCATCAAAAAAGTTGAAGACATCATCAAGGAGAATCTTGATCTCAAGTAAGTATCATATCATTACATTATGTATGAATCTTCAAGTCATATGAGTTCTTTTTGCAAGGAGACGAATAAGCTCTTTGGGGCATCAAACTATCTAGCATGGAAGAAACCAATTGACTTGATACTCATATAACAATAACTAATGGAATATGTTACTAGGGAAATTAGTGAATCCAAGAAAGATAAGACAAAAGAACTAGAAAAATACAAGAAAGGGGAAGTAAGGGTGTTGGATCTTGAAATTGTCATTCACTTCCATTACACTTTCACTATCATGTCCATTTCACTACCATGTTACTACATTCATCTCACTTTCATCATTATTGGGTCACATTTATGTTTTTCCAAACTTTATTAATTCTTAGCATTTTTAAGTGAATTTGTGGTTAAAAATTAGAAAATAATGTGCATATGCTTATACCTAACAAGTGGGATGAAATTGTTGACATGTGTAGGTCAAAAGGAAGCTTCTAAAAGACCTTTATGTGGCATCCTAAGGCCAAATTAGAATTTGAGTCGAGAAAATCATGGGATCATGAGGATATGTGTCACATTTCCTATCTGTATTGAAACTCTAAGAAGACATGTGTCTTATCATTTCCTATTTTGATTATAACTCTAGAGATACAGGGCGAGATTCATGGACTCTCATTAATGAGATAACTTCTCATTTTTTTGTATAAATAGGAGGTCTCTCTCCTTTATTTTAAAGCTTTTTGTTAACTTTGTTAATTCAACTTGTCATTACTTTGTACTTTATAGTTTTGAAGAATTTGAATAAAGCTTTGAGGTTCCCAACATGGAAGGAGATGTGAAGTAGGAGATGTCATGGAGCATATTAGAATGTAAGGTAGAGTAGATTTTATTTTGTAATTTTGCTTTGATTTCATTCAAGTATGTCATTTTATTTTTATGATTGTTTTCAAGTTTTCAAGTTTAGATTTTCCATTCATGCAAGTGTGTTCAACCAGTTGATTGTAGATCTATCGAACTGTGTAATCTATGCTTAACAAAATAGTCCAAGAAAGTAGTCGTCATATTTTCCAATTGGTGCTTGGAGAATTAGAGCACGCAGTAGACTAGTTTTCCTTTACATGTTTTGTATTTTCTTTCCATTTCAAATTAGCATAACTGACTGTGTTTCCTATGCTCGCTAAATCGGCTCAAGAAGGTGGCTCTACCATTTTCCAATTAGACTGAATTTGGGTGTTTGTTCACACAACAATGATAGATTCATTTCCCATGCTTTTTTAAGATCACATATATTGTATACTCAATTGCTTAAGTCATTTCAAGAAGATGATTTCGACATCTTCCTATATTGAATGTTCCCAATGGTATTTGAGCTTGCAGTAGATCATAGTTGTTTTTGTATTGTTTTAAACTAGCATTATCATTTTTTCTTTCATTTCATAGAAATTTTGCCAGCCTAGATTAATCTAACTATCCAAATTTTTTATTTTTTTTATCTGATGTTCATTTCCTTTTCTCCCTTCTTTAGAAATTTAACATTAAAAGTCATTAGATTTAGTTGTCCATTAACATTTAGAGATATCATCTAAAAGCATAAATTTTCTTTATTAGATTAATTTCCTTAAGCATAAGAAACAAAACCCCCAAAAACAACATAAACTATAAAACAATGAAGTAAGAGAAAGGTTAACTAAGCACATATAGTGCACTACACTTCATTAGTTTATGATACTTGGATTGATAATTTATGTAAAGCAATTTAAGACATTAAATTGACTAGACATTTTGGTGCCATTGCTAGGGAAGTGTAATTAGGAGACCTTATTTCTTACATCTAAAAAAAAAAAAATTCTCGAGTATGCTCTCCTCTTGTAATTTGTGTGATCTGGAGGATTAGAAAAAGGATTTTTATGTTAAAAAAAATAAAAAAATAAATCCATATTTCACATGATAAAACAAATAAAAATACATCATTTGCAAAAGGCCGAAATGCACTCCTGATGAAAACGGAAATTTAGATACTCCCAAGCCAATTTCAATTTCAAAATTTGATAGCAAACCTGAATTGTTATTCAGTTTGCAATTGTAGCATTTGTTTCAAATTCTCAATCTACTTCATGCAGCAATCATTCATCAATTTCTCAGTCAAAATTCAGCCACATGATCCATTATTCTAGGTTGAGATTATCGAATTTGAGAAAGAAGATCTGAAAAGTTTACCACAACATACATCATCCCTCTTCTCTCATTCCTTCTTTTGAGACAATAAATAGTTGGAGCATGGTGAAGAATGGATTTCCCAAGAGAACCTTTGTTTCATTTTTTTTTTTTAGACAGCCATATCTTCAATTAGTGAACTCTTTGAACCCAAACCAATTGGTCCCGACTTTCTTTCTATTTACTGCATGAGTTATTGGACAAACACCTCTGCCTATATTACTGTCAGTCACGCAAATGTATCTATTTCAACATTGCTCGACCCTGTAACACAATCAAATTCAATTAGAACACAATTCAAAGGGGAATTTAGTGAAGGGCGATAGAATATTTGAAATAAAATAAAATAAATTCAATGGCATGACAGACAACAATCAAATTCGAAATTGATTTTTTTTACAGAAAACATAATTGACAGAAAATGCAACATTTTAAACACCTGATTTTAAAACGTATTAGGAAAAACAAAAACATGGGTTTTTTCGGGAATGGGGTCAATTAGATAACACAAAAATGGTTTTGATAATTTCGTAATGGTTTGGGAGAATTTTCCGGTTCTTTGGAGCCCCATTTGGCATGCTATGTGAGGAAAAAATTATTTTCATTAAATGAACACATCACTGTTTGAACATGGCATGCTCCAGGATGAAAAATTCAATTTAAAAACTAATCATGTTGTGGCATTCAATCCATATGGTGTAATATTTTGTTAAATCTAAGAATCCAATTCAATTCAGACTCATGAAAGATTGGTCCAAGTGCACTAGTTGCCAGAAACACAAGTGGGCAAAGCCTTTCTGTCCATAGTTCAAAATACTTGCCTAAGAATGGGGTTCAAGAATCCAGCATTCCTGTTGGCCGGAAATATATAACATCAGTCACCAATTGACAATATTCTATGCTGGGCAAGCTCATGTTTTTAATGATATCCATCTTGCGAAGGTAGATGCCGTTCTAGCTTTAGCTGGATCAAATGGGCAGTCTTGGACTTTCTTCCTAGTACTTGGTTGCATAAAATTTCTTTTCCAATAACTCAATCAAAAATTTGATGTCTTGGTTGCTTTTATCGTTGAGGTACCCCAATGTACTACATTTGGTAATGTAAACAAGCATAGCAACAACTGGTTTCCTGTCGTGCAACAAATATTATTAAAATCAAGGAATTTTGGTACTCTTGTGCAAATTCTGAAAACTGCTTTGTCCTCAAGATTTCATAGAGTGATTTGTTGTGTGTTTGACCTATAGCTCCTTACATTATCATATTTTTTCTTCCGTTATTGATAGATTTGGTTCATTGTCCCAAAATGAAGAATCCATCACCATTTTCAGTTGGGTACATGAACTTATTTTCACGTAGAAACAAGGCTTTCATGTTGATGCATATTATAGTGACAACAAAATCATAGATTTATGTGTTTTGATCTAGAACAAAGGTGTGCATTATCACTATGCCGCTGAATGTTCTTCCAGACTTCAGGGAGCAAAATGAAAAACAAAACAAAAGGTTCACAGGTGCCAAAAAAAAAGAAAAAAAGAAAAAAAAATTGAGTCAATGAAAGTATTGATTAATTTTGGACTGATGATGAAAAATGCATAGCTAACTTTTTGTTCAAGATTTTTAGCTACAGAAACTGTGCACGTTCTGCAGCCAGAAAGCCATTCCGCAGCTAAACATCAATTCTGCAATTGAGAAACGTCACTATTCAAATCAGTCTAAATTTCTCATACGAAATTGGATTTTGACAATTAAAGTGTCGTTGGAAAGATATCGACGAGATATACATAACGAAAAATCCATCATCAGAGTTTGAAACAGTCAAGAATGAAGAAATTTCTCAAAAGTTATAACAGTTCACTTGAGGCACTAATTCCGAAGCAGGTATAAATTCTTTTGGTTTTCCTTCGTGAACTTGTTTCATTAGTACAAATTCTTAGTTTTGTGTGTAAATATCATAACTAGAGAGATTGATCACCTCTCTCTTTTGATAGTCTTACATTCCATTGCAGAAAAAGTATTAGTTTTTTTTGCAGGTTCCAGGAGGAAGGACAGATGACTACAAGTGAATAGTGTCTCTCTTAGAGACCAATTTGTTTAATAAGAGGATGATCGGCAACAAAGAAGAAACATCAATGCATGAGCACATGCTAATGCAAAATCAGATCCAAGAACTTGCAAAACTTTCAGATACTATTGTCTCCATTACATCCATACTTCATAATAAACCTTTCACCTCATTTCCCTTCATATTTTCCATTTACATTCAGATACACTTTCCATTACTTTTTGTCCACTCCTAACCCATAAATAAAATTGAGAGGCTCAGTTACATGCTTATTGCCCACTGCCATTATTACTTTCCATTGCCATCTTCCATTTTCATTTTCCCTTTCCTATCATTTTCATTTCACAAATAAACTCTGCTTCAATGAAAATTATTGAGTCCATAGTCCTTTGAGTCTAAATTATTTGCAAAAACACCTTGAGGCTTGCATGCCTTAATAGCAAGTCCTCATGTCGATGAAAAATGGGAATAGATTAATGTCCCTTGTTTGTAAATTTGAATACTTCGAAGGCTATGTATGAAAAGATAATGAATCTGTAAAAGATGTCATTTAGGAACAAGTTTTATAGAATGAAGAAATCAAAGGATGGGGATGTAGCATGCTTTTTGATGAGAGTCTCTCAACTGATAGAGCATCTCCAAGGACTTAGGGAGCCAATTACTGATTCTAAAGTAACCATTTTTATACTAAATTCATTGCCACCAGAATGGAGCAACTTTCAACAAGAATATGGTCCAAGAAGGACTCAAATCCCTTTGATAAGTTGTGGGCATGGTGCATATTGGAAGAATCACGGATCAAAGTCAAGGATGATATTGGATCATATGAGAAATCTCAAGCCTTTCTAGCTCGAGTCAAGAAGTTGAAGAAGGAAAAGTTTGGTAAGTCCAAGAAGAATACCAAGAAGAAAGACATGTCCAAGGTTTAATGATTCAAGTTCAATGATTTTGGACACTTTAAGAGGGTCTGTCCAAACCAACAAAACAACAAGAGAAAGGAAATGAGTGACGCTCATGTAGTCAAAGCAGTGGGAGAACTTGAGAAGAAGGAAAATAAGGAAGAAGTGAAGGATCTTTACTACGAAAGAAGGTTCATTGAATGTCAAGTTATTTTCAAAGATTAATCTTTCTTTTAGGATAGTATGTTTTGTATGACGTGATAGAAAGAATCATATGATAGTAGCATGTCTAGAATTTACATGATTACATTACTTTGTAGATATCATCTAGATAGATGAATGGATAAACCATTTTTCATATTAAGCATCCAAGCATTATCTAACATTATGTTAGAGGTAGTCATCTTGCTATGGTGGATCATCATGATCCTCGAAGAACCATAATTATGAAAGGTTCTTAGAAGAAGCATTATGACAAAGGTTAGTAGAAATTCCATGTAATGTGGAATCAATACTGGTAAGTGGATGAAATATTTTAATGGGTTAGGATGTAGGTTCTTTGTGAGGTATATTGGATAGCTAGATGATCAGATGAAAGCATAGGAATGCGTGCTGGATATAAAATTTTGGATAAGATTCATATATGTAGAATCTTGTGGAAAGAAAGTTGGTCATAAAATATGTTTGAGTGTATGGATATATGATTCTTGAAAGGAATTATATTTGACTTACTTAAGGTTGTGTAAATAATTTAAGACTTTCTCTAGAATATATATAATAATGATTAACATCTAGTATAGTCTTCGGAAGAAGAGTTTTAACTTGGTAATCAAGTTCAATCCTTGGGCACTACGATGCATGAAGGAATATTCATATGGAGATGGACCATGAGGATGTTCACGGAATGAGAAGGTCGTCATAATGAGGTCAGTCTGATTTTCATTATTGTTGGTTATCTGGTTAACATATTATTTTGCTACCTAGTAGAATATTGTAGGGATAAATGATGGCAGTTGAGGCAAACTCAACTGAATGGATGGAGAATATTTGAGGAAAGCACAATATCTGGTATCTAGAAACTATGAAGTCAAGATATGTTCATCTTGGAATTGAATGGTAGTAATGAGAGAAGATAACGTGAAGGTCAAAGGAAGATCACTTTCAAGAAGAAGCTATGATCAACTTGAAGTTTGGAAAGGCTCAATCTAATGCCTTCATATCAATGAAAAAATTGACGAGTAAGAAGATTAGATTGAAACCTATCACAATATTGAAGAGAAAATGTGTCTCCATGATACCTTGAAATAAAGAAAGCTCGATGATATAGAGAAAATAGGGAGCCGTGAAGCTATGAAGAACTGGTATCTGATACTCTTACGAAGACAAGTTGTAAAACTTGTGATGACGACTTCCAAAATATAAAGGAAGTCTAGATCTCCTCTGATTTTCAGAGGGAGTAAAGGAGTCTCCTTGTATAGGAGTAAGGTTTTATTCTCAAGATTAAAGGAGATTATGGATGTCCCCTTTGATTGAGAGGGAGTGATGTTGGACATCACATGAGAATTCTCCTCTTTAGGTGATGAAGAGAGAATGAAAAAGGATTGGATAAGCATTTGTGGTTCCCTTTAGGATAAAACATCCAAGAAAGGAAAGGTACAAACACTCTTTGAGGATGTGACAGGTATCCGAGAGAAGAGTGGTCGAAGAGGACAAATATTCTTTGAGGACTCAAGATTGGAGATCCAAGATAAGAATAGTCCTATAAGGACATACCTTGTAGACATATGGATGGAGTATGTATCTTTTAGAGTTAGTGCAATATCACATGTAAAGCCTCCCATCACGATGCTCTTGATTAAAAAGAGTTTGTCTAGTTAGGCCTCAGAAACAATGCTACTCATGATGATTATGATTATAGTATGACTTATAATCCAACTCCCCTTATGTGAACTCTTCACTTTGAGATATGATGTTGTACTTCTTTTACAATTATGAATACCTCCCTAGTTAAGAGGGAGTGTTGAGAAATGTAACTAGTTTTAATCTTCATAATTGTTGTACTCATTTCAATATGTATCCTATGTAACAAACAATAAAAAAAAAGAAAAAAAAAAGTTATTATTATTAAAGCATGGGTTTCATGCCCATTATTGATGGTATTCTAGGTAAAATCATGTTCTTCGTGCTTCTAGGGTTTGTTAGGTCTTAGGATTTAATGTCATGAGCCTAAGGAGTCAACATCATGTTTTTAAGACTCTCCTGGGCAAAAATATATTTGTAAAAAATAATTATTTTTGAGTTTAGAAAGACCTGGAAGCTCCAAAAGTACAAGTCGAACTAGGGATCATCAAGTCTGCCTAAAGGAGGGAATTCAACCCCTTGAGGAGACTATATAAAGAAGCGACCTCATTTGGACACATTCATTCACACAAGTTCGATCTATAAAGAAAGAGTTCGATCTGAAGTTGGGAGGAGTAGAAAAGAAGAGAAAATGTTTTGGAGAAGGAAACCAAACAAAGTTTCTTGTTTTTGGGCTCTATCTCTCTCACACGTGTGAAGATCTAAGGTTATGGAGCTATTGAAGGAAACTAAAATTGTAGGTTCGAGTTGCAGTAGGATGAAGTGCAGAATTTGGTAACTGCAAGGGAGAAATCCCTATATTGACCTCGTTGACCTTGGGAGAGATGTATTTCTCTAGGAAGGTCCAAGGAGGAGGTTGGATTAGGGTCTCTAGAAAAGTTGCAAAATCAAAATTGCAGGGTTGAAGTAACATGACAAGTTTCATTATTGAAGCTGGCAAGTTGAAGTTGTTGTATTGAAGTTGGTTGGTGCAGAATCAAGGAAGTCCTTGAAGAAGGGTTGACTTGGTACTAGGAGAAGGACTTAGTATAGGGTTTGGGTATTTGTATCTCATTTGAATCAGATTCTAAAAAGATAAGAGTTTTTGGATTTTCCCCTTGGAGGGTTTTGCCCTAGTAGAGCCTAGTATCTGTGTCCTCTATTATTATTGTTACTATTCGTGATATTGTTTGATGGAAAGATATAACTAAAGAACACATTGAATATAAATAAGATTCACAAGCAAATAGCAAGGTTAAGCAAAATAAGATTAATATCTGCCATTATCCATTTTCCAACACTTTTAACTCTAGCTATTTTGAAGTTTTCACTTCTTGATCTTCTTGATCTTCATATTCTATGTAGAATAATTTCTTCTTATTGCATTCATGTTGCTTACTGTACTTTTTGTCACATTTGAAACATAGTCCATTTTCTCTTCCTTCATCCATTTGTTGAGGATTCAACCTTATTGGTTTAGGGGAGGAGCATGATTTTCTTTATAGTTATCAATGACTAATCTTTTAGTGGTCATATTTTTACTTTCCACTTTCCATTCCTCACTAAAATCATGCTCTATAGATTTAGGTTCAAAGAGATGCACCTCATGTTGGATGCTTTCCTTTAAAGTTCCCACAAATAGGACTAACAAATTAGGTTCAAAGATATGCACCTCATGTTGGATGCTTTCCTTTAAAATTCCCACAAATAGGACTAACAAATTATCCTCTGAAATATTTTTTAACTTGAGACTCAACTTTTGGAATTGTTGAATATGCTTTGTAATTGTGCAGTTTTGTCAAAGATTTACTAATTTTATGTAGAATGTATTGCCCTTAATATCCCTATAGTGTTCTATTAATTCCTCTGTAAAAATGAACTAAGATATAATATAATCCTTTCCCTTTTACAAAGCCATTGATACCATGTTGGTCTTGTTCTGAAAATATGGATGCAATATTTACCTTTTGTAAGGATGCCACTTGGGGTAGATCAAAGTATTTCTCCATATGAATATCCATGTTACAACATCATTACCATCAACTTCCTCATGTATTCTTGGGATTGTAGTAGTTCCTTGGTGTTCACTTGAAGCCTTGATGATGTGGATGTTGGATTGAAAATTCATGATTATGGTTTTAGGATTAAAAATTTATGCTCTCCAATTGTGAAAGCATACTCCCCATGTGAAATTGATTAATTTCAAGACCATGCTTCTCCTTATGTTCATGATTCCTTTGGATCTCCATTTCCTTTTCAAATGGATCCTTTAATAGAATCGTTTTTAATTCTTTTATAGAATTTCGAATTTCTTCCTTATTTTCATTCATCTTCTTTTCCATTTCCATTTTAATATTTTGTTGAGAACCTGATAAATGCACATTTTCGAACATACTACCATCCATTTCATTAACTTTCTTCTCTAATTGAGTTAACCTAAATTCCATGTATTCACTTTCCTCATATGTTAAGGATGAATTTTTAGTAGGTTTAATTGGTGTAGTAGCTTTCTTTGGAGGCATGTAGCAAAATAATAATAATACTGCTCTTTATCACAACTTTCGTCACAAAAGAATAAAAATTAAAAAAATGGGACATTCTAATCAACAGTTAGGTCACTTGTAAGTTATGTACCTTTAACTTTAATTTGGAGAATATCTGAATGGATGGAGTTTTTCTTGCATATCTCTGATATCACAACTTTCAGTCACAAAAGAATAAAAATTAAAAAAATGGGATGTTCTAATCAATCGTTAGGTCACTTGTAAGTTATGTACCTTTAAAACTTTAATTTGGAGAATATATGAATGGATGGAGTTTTTCTTGCATATCTCTGAGATTTGAGTCATTATGGATCTAAAACTTTGGTATGTAATACTTTGATATGTCTTTTTTACAATTCCATAGGTGTGACTTTCCTAATACTCGTTGATTTTTGGTCTCTACCCATGAGAAAACTTGTATAGTGTGACATATGTCTAATTATTCAAATATATTTCTAAAATTTATACCTGAGGTATTTTTGTATGTCTCCAAATATCCTTGAATATTTTACAATTTGAAAAGTCCCAGAAAAGAAGATATAGCAAAAATACTAAGTTGGTCTGTTCTAAAATTTATTTCAGATTGTTTACAAACCCTAACTTCCACATGCTATAAATTTGAAAGTATAGTGAAACCAATTCAAAAATTTGAACTAGATGCTCCCTGAGATTTCTAATAATATGGTCCAAGTTTCAACTTATGAAATGTCACACAAAAAATGTTATTACGAAAAATGCCAAATTGAACTATTTGAAACTAGTTATTTTAGGAATATTCAAGAACCCTTACTTACAACATATATCCAAAATTATAGCAAACCAATATCTGAAATTTGATCAAATGTTCATCGCAATTTCTCCTCAATGTTGTTTAATTTTCATGGTTTGAAGCCACCTAAAGAAAAAGATAGTGAAAATGCCAACTAATCTATTTGACACTGATTTAAGGAGCATTTAGGAACCCTAAGTTCTTTAGGGCTATCTTCAAAAATATAACTAACCAAGCTCCGAAATTTGAATAAGATGTTAACCAATTTTTTTCTCAAATTTCTCTAAGTTTCACCATCTGAAACCTTCTATAATAAAAGATAATGAAAATGCCATGATGACCAGTTTGAAGTAGCGAAACACTAGGATCATGATATATGATGCCAAATGCCACGAACCTTGTGCCTTAAAAATGATAAGAAAACAATAATTACAGTCCTCTTCAAGGGGAAAGCCTCATTTTACAATGAATACAATGTACAAGACAATAATTGATGATTCTAAGACTATGTATCTAATGTGTATATAGGAGACAAATAGTACAATTCTAATAAAATAAGATCATGAGAAGTTTTAGCTTACATAACAATATAAATGTAATCAATCAATATCTAGGGTTTAATTAGGTGTTTAAGGGTTAGCACACGGCTTATAGGCATTAAAAGTGATTAGGGTACTTCTTTATGGAAAAAGCGACATCTTACTAGAAAGACAAATTAGATAGACTTAAAATAAGTTATTTTCAATGGTATACAAAAAATACCTAAAATTAGTTGGAGGGCCTCAGTCAAGAAGAAAAACATATATTCTTAACCATTGTCTGGTTTTTTCATAAGATAAAACAAGGATAGAAAATAAGAATATGGGATGGGTTAGGCTGGAAAGGTTAGTTAGGGTTTCAAAATCTAGAGAGTAAGCATCTTGTAGAAGTGTACAATGAAAATAACATACATATGTGTGAGCATGTTAGAAACTAGGAAAAAAATGTTGAGCAAGATTCATGATTGAAGTATCCTTGGTGTTGGAATGTGGAGAACGTTGATGATTTATTGGTGAAAGAGTATCATATATTACTCATCATTGTATGAAATATATAAAGAGATCCTCCATTATATATCGATGGAAGAGGCCCAATATTAGCTAAAGATAGCTATGACAATTGGGAAGATAAGAACCTATGTGAGCATACAACTCACAATAATTGGATTATTCGAAAAGACTAAAGACTAACACCCCCACTTAAGCAAATTTTCGAGGGTAAACACAGAAAAATTGGGTCCCAACAACCAGGCATTCCTGCAATCTTTTATCCATTGAGATAAATTAGTCACAAATTTGGCAATTGAACTAAAGGAGTAACCACTAGTTGACTCACAAGCCAAGATACTAACGTAATCTCAAATAGAAATATCACATCAAGAAGTGGATCTTATTTTTTTTGGTTCTAAATAGATCTTTGGGGATGAGGTGTATTCAGATCTCAAATTGATCTGCCCAACAAGCCACATTTCTAATTTAATGAAAACAATGAAAAAATAACTCCACAAATATGATGTAGCACACCCATAAATAGGTCAACACTTAATGCTTCACAAATGATAGATCTAGAAGACAAATTGCACAAAATGGCTATCCAATCCAATCCACAGAATGAGAATCTTCAATCCCTTGACAAGAGTTGCGATCTAGACACGCTAAAGACAAAAATGTATTCATATAAAAGCAAAGAATTAAGAGATAGCAACCATGATTTACAAATAATGAACGATTGTTCAAACCGAACTAAAAAATATTTCAGATATTTCAGATTAATATCTTTAAGAAAAGAAAAAACATCTAATCAAGTTAGTAGGCAGAATCACTTGCTTTAATACCATGAAAGAGTATCATATATTACTCATTGTCATATACAAATATCTTGTATTATATAACCATATAATGTTTGCTAAAGATAACTATTGCAATTGGCTATATAAGAAAACAAGCGCTGCAAAAGTAGTGGCAGTCTGTGCCAATTTGATAGGAGAACCTGACAAGGCGGAGTAAAGCAATCAACATTCCAAGTTTGCATTGTAAATTTCAAGGGATGTCCTTAAAGATTGTAAATAAAGATGTAATTTAGAAAAGATATAATTAAAGATAGTGAATTGCACGCATTATTTTTAATGCAAATTGTAAATTTCAAAGGAACATTTTTAAAGATTGTAAATAAAGAAGTATTTCATATTTATATAGGAAAATTGCATGCATTATCTTTAATTTACTATCATGGCGGCTTTAATTAATTCTATGGAGTAAAATTACTATGATAAAAAACAATTTTGGAACAATGAAGAAAGAAACCTTTGCTGAGACAATTGTGTGATGTGCAAGTTCCCGTTAACTTGCACTCATAAGTTGCGTTGCCCAACAAGGCAGGAGGGCGTGCAGGGGTGAGTGGAAGGGCGAGCAGGAGCGTGAATAGGAGGGCGAGCAAAAGCGGGAGCGTGAATAGGAGGGCGTGCAGGGGTGAGTGGAAGGGCGAGCAGAAACGGGAGGGCGAACAGGGGTGCAGGAGGGCGTGCAGGGGTGAGTGGAAGGGCGAGCAGGAGCGTGAATAGGAGGGCGAGCAGGGGTGAGTGGAAGGGCGAGAAGAAGTGGGAGGGCGAACAAGGGTGTAGAAGGGCGTGTAGGGGTGAGCGGAAGGGCGAGCAGTCGCGGTAGGGTGAGCAGAAGCAGTAAGCGGGGAGAAAGCCAAGGGGCGTGCAGGCGTGTGAGTAGGAGGGTGGTGAGGTGCGGCGGGCAGGGGCGTGCAGGTGGGCTGAAGTCTTCTCGCAGGAAGGTGGGCAGGGGTAAGCAGGAGGGCCCGGGGGAGGAGCGTAAGGGGACGAGCAGAAGAGGAAAGCAGGGGGGAGGAGAGTGCGCAGAAGGGAGAGCAGGGGTGAGCAGGAGGACCCGGGGGAGGAGCGTGAGGGGG
>APFE030676104.1:165253-267247 GCA_000404065.3 Pinus taeda | reverse complement strand
TTAAGTGTGTACAATCCATACACGAGATTAAAAAAATTGGCGAATTTATTTTAATTATGAAAACAGATTTTGTTAAATAACACTGTATCATATATTTTGTTGTGAAAAGCATGCCATTAAATAAGTATAAAAATGCACTTACCCTTTTTACGTTTCAGTCTGACATGTTTGATAACCTAATTATTGCTGGCTGAGAAGGGAATGTGATTATCTACATTTGTTATGCCAATGTTGAAGTTTCAAAAATGATTTTGGGACAGTAACATCTCAACTATATATTATATCTCAATTATGTATTATATATTGCTATTAACATCACTTGCCAGCTGTAGTGTTCGAAAATCAACCAAAACTTTATGCTCCAAACACCCACTACAATATTTAGAATATTAATATTCCTAGCAAGAAACAAGGCACCAATAAAATGTTCTCTACAACGTCGTGCAATTATAGGAATTCCCAATGCCGAATCTTGAATGTGGCCTCCTAATCACTAAAACTAAACCTAAAATATTGGGCTGGAAAGATACCCTGATCTCGAATGCCCTCATCTTTGATATTATTCAGTCAATAAAATGCATGAACTATCTTCTTTGAGAGACCAAATTCTTTAATCATAAAAAGTGAAAATAAGAATTCGAAGAAAGAAAAGACAACTTTCATTCAAGTGAAAATCTACAATGAACCAATAGTTCTAGAAGCAAAATATAAAATTGAGTTTTAACATCTGCAAGTGCCTTACGTATTTCCATTTACTTAAACCCTAAGTTTAGTGAAAAAATATCAATGGACAGCTACTCATCGAAAAAATAATTTTATAAATGTAGAGGACTTCACGACATGTACTACACCCATTGTATCTCTAACGCAGTTTGCCCAAAATATATCGCCAAGATTATTGAATTGAGTACAAACGGATTTCAAACACAAAAGCCTTCCAAACCCTTGCATGCCTTCCAAAATAGCTAGGCACCTATGCAATTTTACTAGGCATGTGTTGAGATTACGGAATAGGCTTGCATGGTAAAGTTAAGGGGAATGTACTCAGAAGTTTCAACGATAATCACCATCTTCACGAGCCCTAATAGATGAGATGTTGGGATAAATGGTTCCCTAATTTTTTTAGCTCTTAGTTTCTACTTATTAACTAACACAATGCTTCTTTGCATTCATAAATTGTTGTCATTTGATTTAGCTAGCATCGGTTAGGGATCTCAGCGCGTCTCACATTGACGGTTGTAAAGTGAGATTAAATCGAAGATTCACGGTTTTAACGCTCACTATTCATATGGCTAGGGCCATAGAATCTATTTTGGACATTGGAACGAAAACCAATTGTTGATCTGGCTAATTGAATGCTTTAAAGAAGCTTTCAATTGGATAGACAAAGTAATGAGTGAGAACCTGATTCGTTAATTGAGAGTCATGTTTACAAATGGCAAGCCAGAGCTCAAACGGTTATCCCGTTCTACCTAAGCAAAGTAAGGTTGTTTTATATTATTGGTAACTAGCTAGAGAAAGAAGAAAGCCAAAGCCATCCAAGGCTAGCCAAGGGAAGAAAGTAAGGCATAACGAGGCCGCTAAGGCATAACGTATTTGAAGATGGGAATGCTCTATCAAATGTTTCAAAAGTATGGAGAGCGAGGAAGAAAGCCAAGGCCAAAGCAGGCCAAGAGAGCCAACCGAGATTATGGATGGTTGGAGTTGTAGTATGGTTATGACTTAACTCCAGGCAAGTCATCGATAAGTCGTCCTTCTCACTCATGACCTTAGCTGATAGATTCCGGAAAAGGACCTTAGCCAAAAAAGCTCACTTTTCCTTATCGATTGACGAGATATATCCCCTTCCCTTTCAGAAGGAAGAGGTAGAATACTAACCATACCAAATGAATTACTAGCTGGCTGTAATGAAGTATCCATGCGAGGTGGTAGCCAGATTGCAAGGTACCCACAAAAAAATTGTTCACTTGGATGCATGCAAAAGTCACTCATGAAAATAGTTGAGTTATAACTGTGATGTTGAGTTCAAGGAATTCACATGTCCCCATCCAGAGAAGGCGGGGGAAAAACCAAGGCGATGGTAGAGATTTAAAACGAGAGAAATTACCAGGCCAAGGGAATTAACTCAACTGATTTAAGGACTAGGAATCAAACAATGAGAATGATCGAAACTGATAGTGCTGAGGCACATGATTTATTCCTTGACACGCTGATAGCAACCTGACATTGAAATTGCAAATTAAAATTTTTAATGAAAAAATAATTAAATTACAGTCAATATAACCTCATAAAAACATACAAGTTGTAGATTAACTATTAGACGGTGTGCATGTAGCCCACTCGCTGTCTATGGCAATCCCATGTTTAAGTATTCAAGGTTGGTTGATTCGAATGAGTTTCCGCCCAAGTAGTCGACTGAGACTATCCAATCGTTGATGGATACCGGTGGGAAATAACTGATGCAATGGTTGGTGAGTGAATTAGGACACCATTGATTTCTTGGAGAGATGTTGCTAGATATCACCCAATCTTCTGGGATGGAGCGAGCACCAGGGAACATAGAGTCAACCTTCTTTATCTAGAGCTATGAAAAGAATGAATTTCTATTGAAGCTACGCTATTTTGTTTTCTTGATATTCATTTGCTTCTCCATTCAAAAACAGGTTAAGGGTGAACATGAGTTGTGGGAGAAGAAATAGTATGAGCAACCGGCCAAAATGGATAAGATCTGGGTCACATTGGCTTTACGGATATTCATTTTTTATAGACCAACAAGAAATCAACCCAATGCACCTGTCCTAACCTTGCACCTAACCCAACGAAGGGTGAGATCATCTCCTCGCAAGGGAAATTACCTCAAATTGATCTGTTTAAGGCAATGTTTTCACTAGCCTCGGAATGGAATCGCCCCAACTTGAACACGATTATCCAGCGTCCACAATCTATCCAACTCGGCCATGATTACCTTCCACAATCTATCCCGCTTGTCCACAATTTGTACCGCTTCCAACTTGCAGAATGCAGCGCAACCCAACTCAAATAGCAAGTTAAGCCTCTACAATTTCCGTCATCTTGATCAACACCATTGATGAGATCTCTTCTACAGGAAAGTGCTTCTCCCACAAGAAACTACTCTTCGCCTTCGTAATTAACAATTATAGTGGCTTGTCACTAGTCATTGGCCAACTAACATGCAAACAGCGACATGCCACCAACATGCAAATAGCCCACATGCCACCAACATGCAAATTGTCACAAAGGCAAGGGGGTCGGATGGCTCCACTACACCACAAGTCTAGCGTTGAAACTTTTATATATAGTATTTTTGAAGTAAAGTATTTTTGAAATTTCAAACTGATTATCTTAAATTTTATCAAAATCATACCATCTCCCTGACAATAAAAGATACCAATTGAAACTTAAATAAAAATTTGTTTCACAACATAATTACATTGGTTAAAACATAAAATATACTCGTTATTCAAAACCATTTAATATTACATCGGCATTTATTTATCGATCGCAATAGTCCCTGCTATGCCGCAGGCAGGGACTAATAAGATGTATGTCAACTTACAACTCAGAGGACTTCGAATCACGGGAAAAGGAAGCATTGAAAAAGAACACTAACGATCATATATAAATTCTTAACCATTCAAACCTTCATATAAATTATTGAATTGATATATCTGTACAAATTTTTAATTCATAATCTTTCTTGAATAATGAAGCGGTAGTAATAGACGTGCCTGAATTTGAATGTGTGAAGCTGTAGAATATACAAGCGTTGACCCACAAACAAAGCTTTGAATGATAAGTGTCCAGAACCGCTTTAAGTTAGATGAGCTGGAAGGTGTTAAACATTGTATATTGTTGACGAAGCTTGATACCTCTGGATGTTCCTAGGTTGTGATTACGGCGGTTCAATATGGATCTCACTCACATACAATGATTTTTTTTACTTTCTAATCAATTTCTTTTTGAACCAGACCCATGCTAGATAATGTAATTTTTCTTTTTTAAATAAAATTATTAATTCTAATTTAATATAATAATGTTTATATATATTAATTATTTTATTGCTATTTATTAGTAATAGTATTACTATTATTTGAAAAATAAAATTGGTTAATATCATCTCAATTATATTGTTTATAGTATTATTAGAATATCAATTCTTAATAATATTATTACTCATTATAATATATTTTGGTTTAATAAATGTTTATTAAAAAATTGAATTTATTTGTAATATTAATAGAATTTAATTTAATAATATTATCTATGAATTAAAATTCATTTGATTTGGAATTGTCTTTTTTCTTGGTCAAATATTAATTATTAATTTTTGCTATTAAGTCAAATTAATTTTTATATTCTAATAGCTAGTTGGTTGCTCTCTTCATCTATTTATTTCAGTTCTTAGATCTGGTTCCTCATCTTGTCCTGAAAAAGAACTTCGAAACACGTGATTATCTCGTATGTGATTTTTACCGAAAGGTGTTGTTATAATGTAATTTCCACTTTAATTATATAGATAGATGTGTGTTTTTGAACCATGTTAGATAATGTAATTTTCTCTTTAATTATATAGATAGGTGGGTCTATTTTAGAATATGGTTTTTATAATTATATAAATAGGTGTGTCTATTTGAGAATATGTTTTTTATATAATTTTGTTTAATTATTTATCATTATTAAGTGGATAGTAGAGATTTAATATTCACAAATATTTATAAAAAAACTAATAATTTTTTATATAAATGTTGTAAAAATCAACAATCAAAACTAATTGCAACTAATGACCTTATTACATGACCTTATTGCACTTCATTAAAACCACCTTTCTAGGAGTATTATAAAGTTATGGTTTGATACAACATAAATATATTTCCTACATTTTCAATATAAAAGAGAAAGAAACCATTGTTTTGAGTATGGGTGGTGAGACCACTCTAAAAGTAGGACATTAGTAAACTCACACACAACATACATCCATAAACTTACATCAACAAGTAAAAATGTAGTTGAAAACATAATTGTTGTATAACAATTTCATTTTTAATAATTTTTTATAAATAAAAGCTATAATGCAAAAATGTTATTAAATAAAAAATTAAATAATCAATAAATTCCATATATATATATATATATATATTTGAAAAAAAATGAGAAGTGATTCTATTAAATCTACGCACGACCATAGAAAACCCCTGGGGAATTCATTAGATTGTTATTTTCAATGGGATCAACCATTGGGGTTATGAAGAAATTCATGGAAGACATATTCTAGTATTTTCCACAAATTCTACTACTGGGTCCTTCTACATGTTTACAAGAGTACATTCTTACACATTGTGAGCATAAGAGAATGCAAAAACAATATATTATGCCATTTGGAAGACTTTTGGAGCGGATAATCAACTCGAAGTTGAGATCCCGAGGCTAAGTTAGAATCTGTTTCATGTTGTCGCTTTTCTTTATTGCATTTCCTACCTCTTGTGAGAGGTGGTTCCACTTCCTTTGAGGAGAAGGAGTTTTCGACACTACCTCCATAACATAATTCTGCATGAGCTGCTCTAATTGCCATAGCTTCTCGATAAATCTTTGGGGAACATTTCTTCATCTCCGTAAGAGAGGAGGGTGTAAATTCCAAAGATCTTTTCCCAAAATTTGACTGTAGACCTAGAGGGTTGACCCTTGAAGGGGTTTTCTCTTCATTGTCCACCGAAATTTATGTATTTCGCTGATCACTTTTCACTTTCACTTCAACATTTCCTAGATCCTCATTTGGGGTTTCATCCATAGGGGAATCTTCATATTTTTCTAGATTTTGAAGGGCCTCAAAAGAGTTTTTGCTAGGGGAGGGTTCTAGTATTGGATCTGCTTCAACAATTTCTTTGTAGCCATGTTTTATTAATTCCTTCTTCACTTTAGAGCTGGTTGGAAACTAGATTCTTTAGTAGCTAGGGCTTGGGCCTGCTCATCGATTTTTCGTTGGGGGTAGTTTTTGGCAAAATGACCATGATAATGACAAACAATGCACTTGAAGGGAATCTGCTCATAGTCTAATTCCTGTATATGGCTCCATTCTCCTATAATTATCTTTAGAGCCTCTAGTAAACCTTCACGAAGGTTTACTTCAACACAAATATGAGCACAAGAAAATTGACCTCCTTTTGGTTATGCTTTATCTAGATAGTGACCTAGCTTGTTTCTAATGTATTTTAGTGCACCAGGCCCCCAAAGATGAAGAGGGAGGTGTGGCAGATGGGCCCACACTGGCACATAAGTAATTGCAGAATCTGGATTAAAATCCAAAGTCCATGGAGTGATAGGGATGCCTATGGACCCCATAAAAACTGGCCCTGATATGAAAATCAAATCTCTTTTCATTCTATTGAAAAAAAACATAGAAACCCCTTTGTACTGCAAAGAAAGTTACCTGACCTTGAAGCTTGGGGGGCCATTGTTCCGTGATCTAGGTTTCAAGGAATTTTGGATTCAACTAAAAGCCCATAAACTTTCCAACCAATGCTTTTTACTGAGAGGGTTGAGGCTCTCTTGCATGTATCTGATGGAGAGAGTTCCATAACAGGGATATTAACTAATTTCTTCGCAAGTTTTTTTGGGGGAGAAGAAGGCCCTCATGGTTTATTAACATGAAGTAGGTCTTTGAGTGCAAACACCTCCTTCATGGCAAATAGAACATATAAAATCAATCAACAAGGGTAACCTGCTCTAGATCTGTGGCGCCTCCAGTAATATGTCTGTAAAAAAGTGAGTTGGTAAAAACTCAACATCCCGCTCAATCTGCGATGTCAACTGCCAAAGAATCTCATTCAACAAAAACTATTCTTCAACGGCCAAATCATGAAATGGAGTCTGAAATCAGAACACAACAATATTTCCTTTGAATTTGTGAATCGAATCTGAGCTAGCAGAGGAATAGTGGCTAGGGAAACCCCAACCATTGAGAACTAGGAGCTATAGAGCTCATTTCTTGTCCTCATATAAAAATTTCAAAGTATTAAATCATTAAATTATCTTAAATTAAAAATTATATGATTAAATTATCGTAAATTTGATACATTCTTATAAATGTAGTTGATAGTTGCACTATGAATGGTATTAATTGTGAGTCATAAATTTTATTTTTCATGAATATGTTTTTAATTGTAAATGACATTTGTAGGTAATAGGGATGCACATAATCTAACTAAGAGACGAAATAAGTCTTTTCTCAGTAATTTTGTCCAAAATCCAATAGAGATTTTTCAAAATCATAAGTTTAAGTTGTTCAACCCATAGTATTGTACATTCATTTTAACACATACTTATAAAGAGTTGAGAGGGATAAAATATTTTGTGATACAAAACTCTTTAGAGTGCAAAGTTTGAATAAATGTTTGTACCTCAATAGGTTTGATCCCTTTTGATGTTTGATAGATATGAGCTTAAGATCGATTTACACCAATTCCTTGTATATATACCATGTATTAACTCTATGTTGGACATGGAATGAATTACACATTTTTCTTCAATTTGAGCAAAACACACACACACATCAACTCCATGTCGAGCAGGGAAGGAATTGCACATCTACTTCATTTTGAGAAACACCAATAAAATGTTATAGCTATACAATTCTTCACAAGATTGTAATTTTTTTATTGTTTAAATTGAATTTTTGAATGCATAAATAGATTCATCACCTTGAAAATCCCCTTTAGCACTTGAATTGTGTAGACTACATAGCTTAAACTTGCAATTCCAATAATTTTTTACTAGATTTAAGAGAAAATTAACCAATAAATATATCTAGAAAAAAACAAAACTTAAAATAATGAAATTACATGCCATATAAATGGTGTTAGGGCATGATTTTTCAGTTTTTCTTAATATAATATACAATAGTTATATATAGATATATATATTAATATATATTATATATATATTATATATAGAGAGAGAGAGAGAGAGAGAGAGAGAGATAACTATTGTATATTATATTAGAAAAAACTGAAAAATCATGCCCTAACACCATTTCTATTATAGTTTTTACCTTCATAGTTTTCCTCAGCCATATCCAAAAACCCAAAAACTAGAATAACCTTTCCTTATCTTTCCTACTGCCGCAGGCTCTCTTATTTATTTTATACTTTTTGTAGTCTTATTCATATTTTTACCTTCATAGTTTTCCTCAGCCATATCCAAAAACCCAAAAACTAGAATAGGCTTTCCTTATCTTTCCTACTGCCACAGGCTCTCTTATTTATTTTATACTTTTGCGACTACAAGTATTATGTAAAATTGGCCCTAAAGTAATATACATCTAGACAACATCAGAGTAATTTTAGTTTTCCCCAGAGGGGTCATCATCCATGACGGGGTTTCCTTCCAAGGATACCTTCTTGAAAACCAAAGCGACGGTCTTGCCTTCCTCCTTGTTATGCACAGATACCTGTAGATTCGGAGTTGTCTATAATGCGACTTTTTGGAGATTTTGGTGACGGAATCCGGCGAAAATCTTGTTTTGTTGCAGTTAAAATGGTTTTTTAACTGCATATTTGGATTCAGCACCTTGAAAAACCCCTGGGACACTTTGATTGTCAGAAACTAGCTATCAAACTTGCGATTCCAATAAATTGTTGTCGGATTTTTACTGGAAAAACCTACCGGAAAGGCTTTCAAAAAGTCGCATTATAGACAAATCCTGTAGATTCATGCCTGCAGTGGGCTCTTCGTGCTATGCCCAAACTCCTTGGTTTCCTAGATGGCTAACTTTGACTCCAATCTTCATCATTAATATCTCAAAGTCCAAACAAAGTAATCAATGCTTCGTTCATTTACTCATCCAGTCCACTTTGTGCTCCATTTCCGCTTCCCTATTGTTCTTCTCCTTCTTCAACAAAGCCAATATTCTATTCAACATCTCATACATGCCCAATAGATTCTTGAATATTTTCTCCAACGCTTGAATTCCTTAGGTGCCTCCCTACCCGCCATTTCTGTCGGTGCCCACTTCCACGACAAGGATCTCCACTTCACAAACAACTAGTTTACTTTCGTTTTGAATTGGCGCCTTGAATTTATTGCCTCCTCTTCCACCCAGGAAGAGGATTCTCCTTCGGCAAGAGCTAGCGGGCCTACCATTAGGGATTAAATGCCTGGCTACATGCGCTCCCGATAGCTGTTTAAAACACGCCATTATTTTTTATTTATCTATCACCGTGCGTGCATGTGTTAAACAACTATCGAGGGCGCATGTAGCCAGGCATTTAATGCCCAATGGTAGGCCCGTTAGCTCTTGCCATCCTCCTTTTATCAGCATTAATTCTGGCAGAGGGGGGCTCGTCACTTCTATTTTCCAAATTAATGATCCAGTCCTCGAACTCTGGTTGACATTAATATGAAATTATTCTATATTCTCCCTCTCCCACATACAATGCACTTGGAAGGACCACCGAGCTTTTAAACCCCGCCACCTTCCCTTGCGATCGAATTGAGATCTGCTATGTCCTCTCGGGATTGCCTCCTACTATTTGTTGGATTTGGTTCTCATTATTTCTATAGTTAGTGCATGCCATATAGCCGAGTTCCCATGATTCTTCATTTAATGAGTTTGAGTTATGGGATCATCGCATATCTCTTTTCACCATCCTCTAGTATTATTATCCCTTGTTTTAGGGGCATGCCTTGATTTTCCAAAGTGTCTTCCACGAGTTAAGGTATGTCAATGTTATTATTCTCTTGATAAGAGTTTAGGTGTTACTATTATTCTCTTGATACGAGTTAAGGTGTTACGGTGTTTGAGGATGTGGGCATTCTCAAATTGATCCACCAACATTGTTATTCTCTGGATAATAGGTGGAAAACTTGATTGTGTGCATTGATTTTTTAAAGTGTCTTCCACAAATTAAAGTGTTTGAGGATGTGGACGAAGTGGACATTCTCAAATTGATCCACCAACATTGTTATTCTCTAGATATGAGTTAAGGTGTTTGAGGAATTGGACATGATCAAATTGATCCACCAACATTGTTATTCTCTGGATAATAGGTGGAAAACTTGATTGTGTGCCTTGATTTTCCAAAGTGTCTTCCACAAGTTAAGGTGTTTGAGGATGTGGATGAAGTGGACATTCTCAAATTGATCCACCAACATTGTTATTCTCTGGATACGAGTTAAGGTGTTTGAGGAAGTGGATGAAGTGGACATTCTCAAATTGATCCACCAACATTGTTATTCTCTGGATAATAGGTGGAAAACTTGATTGTGTGCCTTGATTTTCCAAAGTGTCTTCCACAAGTTAAGGTGTTTGAGAATGTGGACGAAGTGGACATTCTCAAATTGATCCACCAACATTGTTATTCTCTAGATAATAGGCAGAAAGCTTGATTGTGGTTTGGGATGGCCTTTGAGACCTACTGAATAAACATCATTGAGTTTCCTATAATCAACAAAATTTTGAAATCTTGAGCCCTCGCTAATTCTAAGTCGTTCCATAATTCCCATAACTCTGCCTTGTTGTTTGTTATTTGTTCAAGACCCCAAGAAAAAGTGTATTCTAGATGTTCATCAAGACTTTGTAGTGCTCCTCTCGCTCCTGCCACCCCGTTATATGAAACATTTTTAACATAAGAAAACTCTTATTTTTAATTACATTATGCACCATATACACAATTGACATTAAAATATTTTACTCAATATGGACATTGAAATATTTTATTTTCAATTGCTTGATGTAATATATTCCTAGCTGACACTGAATTATTTTTCAATAGGGGGAATTGAAATATTTTATTTATGTCTACATTGTCCACATAATATTTTTAATAATTAATATATTTTTAAATTCACATCTTCCTAATTTTGGGAAGAATCTCTCTATATGTATGCATGAGATATTGAAATATTTTACATAACGATGCATATTGAAATAATTTATTTATGGTCTACATAGGTCTTTTTTTTGTTATCAATACTTTTTAAATACCACATATCAACCTCATATTAATAATTGAATAAATTACACATCTTCCTCTCTTATCAAAGAAGTAATTGATTTTTATTTTATATATTATATATATATAATATTATATTATATATATTATTAATATTATATATAAACACACACACACAACTTTCCTTTTTCCATAGACACATATATGAAGTTGCTATTAGTTAACGTGGATATCAAAAATATTTTATTTAAATCTTACATAAAAGATTACTTTTTTTTTTCACACTAGAAAGTGAGAATATAATATTTTTTTTATTTTCAATTACTTTATCTCTCTATATTAAGTTGATATAAGATTTATGTTATTTATTATGAACATCATAATATTTTATTTATGACACACACACACATGTCAAGTCTATGTTAATCATGAAATGAATAACATGTCTCCTTCACACTAGGTTGTAATATCAACAATGAACCAAGACTATTGATGTTTTATAATGATTTTAACTAAAACAAACCAAATATGTATAATTATTTTTGTTTTTAATTATAGGCGACATTTTTTTAAGTGTATATTTTATTCTTATTTTTAAAAGGGACATGTATCAACTCTAGGTTGAGCAAGTAAGTAATTACACATCTCCTTCATACTGGGTTGTACAATGTGTCTCTTAGAGCAACACCAAACCAATAAAGTACAGTGCGAGTGAGATCATTGATGTTTTATAATGCTTTTAATTAAAACTAACCAAATATATGTGTGTGTGTATATATATATATGTATATGTATATATGGGAGTGTGTGTGTGTGTGTGTGTGTTTTATTATAGTTGACATTGCTTTTTTATTCATTCATATATATTATATATTTTTTAAAGGGACACATGTCAATTCTAGGTTGAGCGGCTTTCACCTATTGGCGTAATTACATTAGCAAATATTGTTTATATACGTTGATTGATATCATTTTGATATGCTAATTGGCATATAAACAATGGAAAACATTGTTGATCGACGTATATCAACCACATTTACTAATGTGGTTGTGCTTGTTGATGACTAATGTACATATAAAATATTGAAAATGTTGTTGATCAGTGTATACCAACCACAGTTACTAATGTGGTTGTGCTAGTTAATGACTAATGTGCATGGGGGTGGATTCGTTGACCATGGTAGACTATGGTTCATGTTGGATGACTATGGTTAAAAATGGTTGTGAGGTTAAACATGGTCAACAATGGTTGTTGATGGTTGATCATAGATGAAAAGGGTTGATGAGGTTGACCTTGAACGAAGAGGGTTGATTGAGGTTGACCATGGTCAATAATTAATGTAACAATGTATTTATGTTACATTAATCTAACAATATTACATTAATGTTGATGATTGTTACATTGTTACGTTAATGTTGACCATGCTTGATGTCACATTCATGTTAATGTTACATTAATGTTACAAAAATGGTTACATTAATGGTTGAAGAGGGTTCATGAGGTTGACCATAGTTGAAGAGGGTTGACTTGTTGGTCGAGGCTGACCATCATTAGTAATGATTACCACGGTTGACCAAGGATTAAGAGGGTATATTATTATTGACATTGATTTACCATGGTTAATGAGGATGAAGAGGGTTAACTGTGGATGACCATGGTTGACTGAGGGTGACCATGGTCAACCATTAATGTAAGATGTATTTATGTTATATTAATGTAACAATGTTTCATTCATGTTGATAATTGTTGCATTGTTACATTAATGTTGACCATGGTTCACCCTGGTTAATGCTATATTAATGTTACAAAAATGGTTAAGTTAATGGTTGAAGAGGGTTGAGCAGTGTTGATTGAGGCAAAGCATGGTTGACCATGGTTGGCCTTGTTTAATCATAATTGATCATGATTACCTTGGTTGACATGGGATAAAGAGGAAAAACTATGGTTGGTTATGGTTGAACTTGGTTTACCATGGTTAACCTTAGTTGACCATGGTCAACCATGGTTGACCTGGGATGAAGAGGATATATTATGGTGGAGTAAGTGTGTGACCATGGATACCCATGTTGACCATGGTTGGGCATAGATGTGTATGGTTTTATCATGTTGCCCATGATTGAGTATGGCTGAGAATGGTTACCATGGTTGACCATAGTTAAGCATCGATTACAGTTGTTAGTCGATGTATTAATTACAATTGTTGAGGCTTGAACTTGCTTTACCATGGTTGACTATTGTTGGCAATGGTTGATGATAGTTGAAGATGGCCAACCATGGTTGAAAATGGTTAATGAAGGATGACCATGGTTGACATGGTCCATGAGGATTGACCATGATTAATGAAGGGTTGATGCAGATTTACCATTGGTGACAAGGCTTTGACCATGTTCCACTATGGTTAATTATCATTAACAAATGTTGAGTTGATTTGACCATGCTTGAATATGGTTAACCTTCTTGTCCATGTTTAACTGTGGTCAACATGTTTGACTATGGATGATCTTATAAGAGCATGGTTGACTATGGGTGAACATGATTTGCAATGTTTAAATATAGATGAATTTGGTTGAGCATGTTAAATATGCTTAATAAAGTGGTTGATAATGGATGTTCATGGATGACCATGGTGGCCATGGTTGACTATGATGAATATCATTAACCATTGATAAGTTGTTTAAACCATTATTGATTATGATTGATATTTATGGTTGAACTTGTTGGCCATGTATGACCTGGTGACCATGTTTGTTCGTGGTTGAGTTTATTTGACACTATTTGAATATGGTTAAGTATATTTGATTATGGGTGAACATGGTTGACCATGATTATGAAAATTTAGCTATACATGCATATGGTTGACTATGTTGATTATGGTTGATGATGACCAACCATGTTTCCCATGATTTACTATGGGAGACAACATAGAGCATGGTTGAGTGTGGTTTGCCCATGGTTGACCCTGGTTGATTATGTTGGCTATGATGACCATGGATAAGCAAGAGTTGACCATGTTCAACATAGTTGACCTTTTTGTTTATATTGACCACATTAAAATTGGTTGATATATTTTGATCAAACATTTTTTACCATGAAGACTATATATGACCATGCTTGAGTTTGGTCATGGTTAATTATAACTAACCATTGTGAGATTATGACAATGTTTGACCATTATGAAATTGTGATATTAGGACCATGTTTGACGAGGTTGACTATAGTTGATGATGGTTGATCACATTTTCTATGTTGGTTATGTTTTCTATGGTAGATTATATTGAATATGTGATGATGTTGACTATGGTTAAACATGTTTAAATTTTTTTTACAATTAATATTAATGTTAGACCATGCTTGTCCATGGTTAATTACATGTGACTATTATGACATCGTCACATTATGGCACTAAGGCATGGTTGTGACATTATGCCGTCAATTTTTTATCATCACATTGTGATGTTGATGTTTCTTGATTGCATTATGACATGAATTTTTATTCACTACATTAGGATGTAGAATTTTGGTTGTCATGTTGTGATGTTATTATTTGTTTGTTACACTGTGACATCAATTTTCTATTCGTTGTGTTGTGACAGTTATTTCTATCCATTATATTGTGACACAGTTTTTTTCTTCGCCACATTGTGACATTGATTTTTACTCATCGCATGTAGTGATGATATTTGTTTGTCACATTGTGATGCTAATTTATGTTCGTCAAATTTCGATGCTAAATTTTTTTCTTCACACGTGATTTAAGTGTTTTTTTGTTACATTGTGGTGTTGATTTTTGTTTTTCATATTGCGACATTGATTTTAGTTCATCACATGTGATGTCAAATTTTGTTCGACACATTGTAATGTTGAGTTTTATTCATCCCATTACAATTTTGATAATCGTTTATGACATTGTAATGTCAAATTTTCTTCATAAAATTTTGACATTGGTTTTTGTTTGTCACATTGCAATGTCGATTTTTTGGAACATGTTTGACCATTGGTGCCTATGGGTGAACATGGTTGACCATGATTCAATGAATATGGATGACCATATTGAATATGCTTGACCATGACTAATGACTGTAGAAATTCCTATAGATTCAAACTGCTAATTATAATATACTAAAACAATAGACTTGAATCTCCTATACTCATCAGCGAAAGCCACAATGATTTTCTAAGGGAAAGCCACAACTAAAAACCCTTGCAATCTATATATTGTGTTAGTTAGAAAATATCAGAAGATTACAATGCTTTGTAGAAACTCCTTGTAGATTCAAACTACAAATTGTAATATGCTAAAACAATTGACTTGAATCTACTCTACTAATCAGGGAAACAATAATTGAACAATTAAATCACGAATCATATAAAAGAAATAATTCGATCACACATAATACAACGATTTTCTAGGGAAAGTGTTATGAAACCATCTCACAAAAAGATAGAAAAGATAGATGAATGCCTTAGAAATAAGCCTCTTCGAGGGAAAAACCTCCTTTACATTACACAAATGAACAATTCTTGGATAATACAAATGACAAGACCTCCTTTCTATATATAGGAGTCTAAGGGGTCATAGTATAATCAAGGCCAACATAACAATAATAATGTAAGTGTAATATAATAACAATAGTGGACTTTTATGGGGCACAATAATAACAATATGGGGACTACATAGGTACAACAATATAATAAAGAGGATTATACTAATAACAATAAGGGGTTACCCTAGTAGTATAGGGGCCTAACATGCCGCTCCCCTTCAAAATGTGTTGTCCTCAACGCTTGAGTAGTTCTTGATGTTTTTGTATAAAATTCTTGTCCTCCCGTGTGGAATCTTCAGCGGGTAAGTTCTTCCACTTGATGAGATACTTTGAAATTGATCGATTTCATAGCTGTCGGGGTTCTTGTTTCTGTCACTGCTCCAGGCTGCAATATGATCTTTCCTTCCTCATCAAGTTCTCGCAATACTGTTTGAACTGGGATCTTCTGCAACTTTTGAATGAGTTCCCACTCCTTTGGGCATATGGATATATGTAAGGCTTGATGTTTGGAGGAACACTTCATGGAATCAAATGAATAGCATGATCATGATCACGAATAGGTGGGAGGCCTTTGGGAGTCTCAAATACCTTGGAATGATTGTCCAAAACGTTTTGGATATCTGGAGAAATACATGATTTCGATGTGGGATCTTCTAGTGAACATAATTGTGCAATTACACCCGATTGTTCTTTATTTAGAAGATTTGTCATGCTGTTAGAGTTGATTATATTTCCAGGTTTTCCTTTGATACCCCTCAATTCAACTTCCTTTCCTTCCCAAAAAAATTTCAAGAAAAGTTCTTGAAAATTAAAAGCTATCATACCCAAAGATTGTAGCCATTGTACTCCTAGTAAAACATCAGCACCACCCATTGGAATGGAAAGCATTGGGCTATTCAATACATATTCTCCCATGGATAACTTGATATTATGGCACTTTCTACAGCAATTTATGGTTCCTCCACTTGCAACCATCACTTGACACGTTGGTGCTGGATATAGGAAGCAATTCAATTCCTTGGCTATCTTACAATCAGTAAAATTATGGGTACTGGCCGAATCAATCAACACTCTTACCTTTTTCTTCTTGATATGTCCTTCTATCTTGATAGTTTGAGGAGTGGTAATTTCTTCCAATGCATTACAAGATATGGTCGGATTGATTTCTTGAGACTCGATATGATATTTCAATTCTTGAACATTTTTATTCTTGATATGTCCTTCTATATTGATAGTTTGAGGAGTGGGAATTCCGTCCAATGCATTACAAGATATGGTCGGATTCATTTCTTCTTTCTCGATGTGATATTTCACTTCTTGAGCCTTTTTCTTCTTGATATGTCCTTCTATCTTGAGAGTTTTAGGAGTGGTAATTCTTTCCAATTCTTTACAAGATATGGTTAGATTCATTTATTCTTTCTCTGGGGTTGGTTCTTGGTGTATATACTCTTCTTTTGATGTTTCTTGATCATTTTCTTCCTCCTCTCCATAATCAATGTAAAATAATTTCTTCTCAACACACTTATGACCTTTAATGTATTTGTTATCACAATTGTAACAAATCCTTTTTTATATTTTTCTTCCAATTGTTGTGGTGTAACCCTTTTAGGTTGTGGAAGGCTAGGAGAAACAACACTTCCATCTTTATAGTTGTGAGGGGTAGACTTCCTTGTTGCCATTCTCTTTGTATCCTCATAATGTGTTATCATTTCCTCCGTGAAAATTGACCACGTAACAAGTTGTTTACGAGAACAAAGCCCTTTATACCATAAAATTGATCTGGTTCTAAATATGAAGATGCAATAGATACCTTTTGTAATAGTGGTACACCATGTAGATCAAAATATTGCTCCATCTATAGTATCCAATTTACTGGATCCTTTCCATCAAACTTCCTCATATCACCTTTTCTTGATTTGAGGAGCTCGATCTTGAAATGACTGTAACTCTGTACTTTCAGATATCAAAGTTCTGAAATTGTCTCTTGTAGTAGCCCTTTGAGTCCTCTTTCTAACCCCACAAGTGTGATCAGAATTTGATTCTCCAAGAAAGAGTTATGCCCAATCTCCTAAGATGACCTAATTATATAATGTTTAAGTAGAGCTAACTTGTATGACGTGCCACGTGTCACTGTTTCGACCTTCGGATTTGAAAACTATGCATAGAAAACTACAATCCGTCATATTTTTGTAACTTCTTACAAAATTTTAATTTGTTGCTCAGAGAGATAGTTATTATGATTTTCCCAAGGTCACCTGTTTAGGATGTAATTCAGGAGTCTGCAAAACCCTAGCTTCCTCAGATCATATATTTGAAAATACAGTGAGACAAGATCTGAAATTCGGACCCGAGATTTAGAATGATTTCTTCTCAAATGGGTTTTTCTTTAACTTCTGAAACTTTGTAGCGAAAAGGTTATATCGAAAACTCTAATTTCCTCTAATCATATCTCCAAAAATACAGTGAGACAAGATCAGAAATTGGGACGCGTGGTTCAGAAATATTTCTTATAAAATGGTTTTTTTTTTTGCTTCTGAAACATCGCAGAAAAAAAAAATTTATAGCGAAAATACCACGATGACTTGTTTGGAGCAGCGAAACCCTAGAATCCAAAGCTCTGATACCAAATGTTATGTAACCAGCTCACAGAAAGATAGAAAAGATAGATCAACGCCTTAGAAATAAGCCTTTTCGAGGGGGAAACCTCATTTACATTACACAAATGAACAATTCTTAGATGATACAAATGACAAGACCTCCTTTTTATATATAGGAGTCTAAGGGCTCATAATATAATCAGAGTCGACATAATAATAATAATGTAAGGGCACAATAGTAACAATAGTGGGCTTCTATGGCGCACAATAATAACAATATGGGGACTACATGGGTACAAAAATATAATAAGGGGGTTGTACTAATAACAATAAGGGGTTACACTAGTAGTATAGGGGTCTAACAGAAAGCCACAACTAAAAACCCCTGCTATGTGTATATTGCATTAGTCAAAGAATCTGGATGAATACAATATGCTCTCCTCAACCTTGAGCTCAACCTACACAAGTATTTTCTATTCGCTACCTCATAAGCTGACTTTGGCCAATACTTAGCCAATTTTGTTGCTTACCAAGCTCCTAATTCCTTACAATGTTCCCTTGGGAATTGGCCTCTATTTAATGAGGAAATTCCTCAATTATAAATTGTGCAATGCTCATAGGCCTTCCTACGACTGCATGCACCATCGATTTAATTTATATGATTTTACAACTGATAGTACACAGTCCCTGACCTCCAATCTCAACCAGGTATTTCTCTGATTTGACATGCATGAGTTAGCTAAGAGTGAATATATAGTTTACTGATCATTACAGGTTATGCCCCACTACTATAGGTTACACCCCACTATCGCAGGTTATACCCCACTACAATAAGTTACACCCCGCTACAATAAGTTACACCCCACTGAAGTAAGTCACACCCCACTATAGTAAGTTATGCCCCACTACAATAAGTTACACCCCACTAATGCAAGTTACACCCCACTGCTGTAGGTTACACCTCACTACTAGATCTCCCACTAATTCCTCCATCAGTTGGAACTAGTTTAGCTAACTTTAACTCAGTTAGACTGATTTAATTAATTACAACTCAAAATAAAATCAACTGGTGCTCCTAATTGTAGGAGACAATCTAGATGACTCTTGTTAGACCCTCAACTTGAATTAACTAAGCTAACTAATTCAAATTAACTTATTTAACTATTACAAGTTTTCATGAGATGTGGAATTATGTTGGGTAGGGGTCCCCTAGGTCTAAGTTTTGTCCGAGTCATGTAAAGACTCCGCATTTTGAGGAGTGAAGTGCGATTAGAACAGGGTTATAAGAGTCAAAGGGGATTTAGCACGGGTCAAAGCCCCTTCTTTTGTAAAGGGATGGGATTACCTAAAGGATTTTGAGCTTCGCCCATGGTTTGTAGACCATGGTATTATAAGGGTAAAAGCATATATAAAGGGATGCTTTATCAAGTCTAAGAGAAGGAACAATTCAATTGATGAAATATCTTTGAGTCTATTTTTGTAAGATATTTTTGTATTCTGGTGAAGGCTCCTACAAATGTGTGCGTGGAGACCTTGATAAGTCTGCAGTTGAGTGTGCAGGCCCTTGCAGCTGTGTGCATAGGGTCAAAAGATTGTATCTAGAAATACTTGACTACTAAAGAAGAATTTTGAAAATAAATCTATGTATTTCTGTAGGTTTGCATAGTTTCTATGTTTTAGCCTGTTTATGGTTCATTTTATATATTTCTTCTGCAATTGCATCTCGAAGGTTTAGATATTATTTTATATGATGAATATTACATGTTAGATTAGTTTTGTGTAGTTTGCAAACTAGTTAAGTAGGAAAATGCTTTACGATTGTAACAATAAGGTTAAGGGTTCATGAAGGTCAGATTAAGCCCTAAACTGATAAAAACCTTACAACCACACTTCATAGTCCCTCTAGATGCAGAAACCTAGTTCTAGCATCCCCCAATATTGCCTCGGGTGAGATTGCGGTTTGTGCGAGTAGGTCGTTGCCGAAAGGGTCGGTGGTATAGGGTTTTGTTGGTTAACACAACTAACTCTGAACCTAGGTCTAAGCCCTTGAATCTAACAAATGGTTCTATTTATGGGACCGGGATCTATATGAGGGATGTGTGATGTGGCTACCGACTATAAAAGAGATACAAAATTGGGTGGATCGGAAGTTACACAAATTTGCAACACATGAAAGAAGATATTTGCACCATTCAAAATAAAGGTGGCTACAAAAGTATATTTATATAGAATAACACAAGATCTTTTTGCATCATTCACTAACGAGCTACATGAGTGGCTTTCAAATCTAGTGGACAATGAACCCTATTGGAAACACGATGATCCTTTTGTGTGGACCCTAGAGTTGATTAAATGACTTAAGGAGACTAAAAATAAGGTCACAAGAATTGTTGATTACTAGGTCGATATTATCCTTGGAGGCCTTATTACTGAAATTGCAATCGACACAACATTATCCTATAATGAAGCTGAGCACAATTTTTTCAAAGGTCCATGAGGTAAGTGTCTGAATTTCTTAAAGCTCTAGATTAAGATGATGTTATGTGAAAAGGGTGTTATGCCTATAGATTGATGTTTAAAAGAGGCCATACTTGATCTACGCAAAGCAGAAAAATATTCAGAGCTAATTGTGACAAATATATTGAGGGTGAGTATAATCCATTATTGGGTGAATCAGACATCGAAGAAGAAAGGAGAAACCCTAGTACATCTAGAGGTGTGGCACAGTTAGAAACTCAAGGCACTTTTGGGATTCCTCACCCATCTAATCCACTTCCACCTTCACCTCCACCTCACACACCTACACCTCCACCTCCACCTCCACTATTCAAATTGGCTAACACATTAAAGATGCCTATCTTTAAGGGTAAGGAATCAGAGGATCCTGATATTTTTTGGTTTGTCGCAGAAGTTGTGTGGATAGCACATCAGATCAATGATGACGATATGAAGAAAGTGCAACTTGTAAAAGTGTTGTAGGATAGAGCACTATCCTTGTAGATCAAGTACAGTACGGTGAATCCAGCTGCTTCACTAGCTGCGATGAAGAACACACTTAATGAGGAGTTTAAGAAGCCCAAGTCACAGTCACAGTCTATTAAAAAATTAAAATAGATTAACAAAGATGTCAGTGAGACTGCTTGGGATATAGATCAAAGGTTAAAATGTTTGATGGGACAAGCCAACTTCCAGATCTCCGATGAATTACACAAAGAGTGGTATATAGGTGTGCTATTTCCACACATTAGATTACCACTATTGCAGCAAAAGATTGGAACACAGGCAGAAGCATTAGAAATCATGATGAAATTAAAAGCTTCACTGGTACAAGATACTCACATAGGGGTTCAACAGATACAGTCCCAGTTAGCAAGCTTGCATATGGATGTGCAATATGTGAAGAAAGGAAAGGACGTTTGGTCTGAGATGCGTTCAGAATTATGGTGCCTAAAGTGTAAAAAGGAAGGTCACTATAAGGACCAGTGTCCTATCTACCCTGATTATTTGGCTTGCGGAGGTCCCAATCCTTTGAATCTAGAGCCTAGTGCTGGACCATGTACTAGACCAAGCGTATGGTGTATTATTTGCTAAGTTACAGGAAAACACTTGACTGATCATTGATATTTTCTACAGAAATATGTGTAGTCACTGCAACAATTATTTTGCGAGTTTTGTTGATCGGTAGGACATGATGGGAACTATTATCGCAGCTATGATGATAGATTGAACCCCGACATATAGGATGCAAGATGAATGTCGTGCGCACGAAGATAATGGTTTACCTACAGTTTGACGAGGATTTCAAGGTCAAGGATGTGTCGTGGAGGAGGCGCTGGACAAGGACGGGGTCAGATAATATGCTATAATTATGGTGAATCTAGACATTATGCATGAGATTGTTAGAATCCCACTCACCCTTCATGTTGGTATTGTAGAAATTTTGACCATGTGATAGAATATTGCCTTTTTTTAATGGCTAAGATGCAAGAAAATAATAATTAATAACCTTCGCAAAATATACAAATGATGCAATCCGAACAGCGTGAGGATGATCCAAGCATTAATATAGTGACACGAAGTGTTGCGGCTACCAGAGAAGATAAGGAAGAAGGTAAAAATCATGAGGCAGATACTTGGGTTAGAAATGTAGGAGAAAAGAGTACTAGGTTCGATCTGCAGAAGGAAAAGGAAACTTTCTTGGATGCGAAGAAGAGTTTCATGGACATAGGAGCTTCGACATCAAAGATGCAGACACAACTAGTACTAAAGAAGAATGCTCCTAAATTACATGCTGCAACAGAGAACCTCAATTCGACCGTTCTGAAGTCCTTTCTGCAGACATGTATGAAGTTTCTAAGGGACCAAAAAGTAGTAGAAGGGTTGCAATGATTGATCAACAACTGTGCCAGTAAAAATAAGACACAACCTGAACAATGCGTAGTAAATAAGGTCAACAAAAATAAGACAAGGAGTGTCAGGAAATGCGATTAACTACGTAGATTGGAAAATTTGAATTGGATCAAGTAATACTAGACTTGGGAACAGATGTGAATGTCTCACCAAAGTAGACTTGGGAGTGGATGGGGCAACCAAAGCTGCAATGGTCACCCATCCAGCTGCACATGGACAATCAACATAAGATTATCCCAATGTGTTGGTTGCAAGGCATTATGGTGGATATCGAGGGAGTAAGCATGAGGGCAGACTTCAAAGTCATTGAGATTGTGGATGATAGTAATCCGTATCTAGATTTGCTTGGAATCAATTTGGATTTTGATATGGATGCCATAATAAATCTAAAAAGGAGGAGTATGGTATTTGAAAATAACAGTACCAGGGTCATTGTTCCTTTAGATCCTTTTGAAGGAGTGTGATATACAAAACCCATCCGCGAAGAATATGGTGATGATGATATTGACCACATCTATAAGTTAACTACGTGCGACGAAGATTGAGTCAACCCCACCACAGATGGACAGATAAGCTAGGAGAAGTATAGCTCATGTCATTCAGACTCAGATGAAGAATTGGAGAATTGTAAGAACCAACTGCACGAATCTACTCTGGGTTGTAATAGAATGACAAAATTTCTTTGTTGCATATCAACCGAGGTACGTAATTTTCCATACTATGATGGGATAGGTGATGTCAATGTATTTTTGGATAAATTTGAAAGGGATGTACTAGAAGAACATCAATTTTAGGCCTTGGATTTGGTTTTGAGGGCTACACCTACGCGCCGGTGGGGTACACATAAGGATAACATAGGAGATTGGGTATCGATGATTGATGAGGCTCAGATTTGGTCACTCAAACACAAGGATCACAAAGAAGTGCAATGGAAAAGATGATCCTCGAGATCATTTGTCTCGTTGGACTAAGGAATGGGGTGAAGAACCTCGACCATAATGGGTACATGTATTTGTTCACACTTTGGATGTGATACCAATGAATTGGTATCTTGAAATGGAGCTACGCCATGGTACCACCAATTGGAACGATATGAAGGAAAGTTTTATCTTGACCTTTAGATTTGAGAATGACTTTTAATGTATAGATGATGCCCTTGAAGAAATTAGAGCAGCAATTTTCTGGACACCTAAGGAGCCAATGACTTGGGTACAACCCGATTGGAACGCGCATTGCATCATGCACTAGAATGTTATAATATAACCACTAAGGAGGGAGAGGAAGATTTGCGCAACATTAATATTCTTGAGTCAGAAGGACAACGTGAAGTGATAGGACCATATGTTAAAATATTTGATGTAACACAACATGTTAAGACAAGGCATGTCAACATGGGCTCAGAGGCGGAGCCCAAGTTCGCACGCATAGGAAATTACTGGGATGAAGATATAGTAGGGAACGTTGCCAAGTCACTGCATGAGAACCAAGAGTTGTTCCCAAAGAATTTCACGGAGTTAAAAGGCATCATGGGAGACCTGGGCATCATGAAAATCAATTTGAATCCAGATGTGAAGCCTGTAAAACAATGACCATATAGGCTCAACCCAAAGTACAAGGACAAGGTAAAGGAGGAACTTGAGAAGATGGTCACAACTGGCATAATTGAACCTATGGAAGAATCTAACTAGGTGAGTCCAATGGTAGTATAGGAGAAAAATATCAATAGAGAAATAAGGATCTGTGTCAATTTAAAGAAGATGAATGACACACATGTACATGACCCATTCCCAACACCATTCACAGATGGGTTTTCTAGGTATCATTAGATTAAGATAGCACCGGAAGATAGGAATAAGACCATCTTCGCTACTGAATGGGGATCCTTTCAATATACAGTCATGCTGTTTGGGTTAAACAATGCACCAACGATATTTTCTAGAGTTGTCATTGCAGCGTTTAAAGAATTCATTCACAAGTTTATGGAGGTGTACTTTGATGACTGGACAGTCTTTAGGCTGTTGAAGAAGCATTTCTCGAGCTTGTGCTTGATGTTGGATATCTGCAGGAAGTATCAAATCTCATTAAACCTGAAGAAGTGTATTTTTTGTGTACCTTATGGAATTTTACTGGGACATGTTGTTTGTAAGCAAGGGCTGATGGTAGATTCTGCAAAAATAGTTGTTATTATTAATTTGGATTCGCTAAAGAATGTGAAGCAGTTATGCACAACACTTGGACATGCTGGATATTATCAAAAATTCATTAAGGCATACGCAAAGATCACTATGCCGATGGATAAATTACTAAAGAAAGATTCCACCTTCTGTTGGGATGATGAGTGTCAAAAGAGTCTCGACGTCTTAAAAGATAAAATGGTCATTGTGACGATCCTGGTGTTTCTGAATTGGAAGGAGTTCCATGTTCATGTGGATGCATCATGTATAGATTTGGGAATTGTCTTAGCACAATCAAGGGAGGGGGATGTTGATCACCCCATTGCATTTGTGAGTCGTAAATTGTCTAAGGCAGAGAGGAATTATTCTATGACGGAACAAGAAGGCTTGGCTATGGTGTATGCACTGTAGAAGTTCAGGGATTACTTGTTGGGTGCACACTTAAAGATTTTCACGGACCATTCCAAGATGAAATACTTGGTGAACAAGCATGTGTTGTGGGGGGGGGGGGGGGGGGGATTTGCAAATGGATATTACTATTTCAATAATATGATTTTGAAGTAATCGTCAAGCCAAGATGACTAAACACTGAGCCGGATCATCTATCTTGAATCGAGAAAGGTGAAGAAATGACCAACATTGAAGAAGGATTGTGTGATACACAACTCTTCACAGTAAGGGTTGTTGATTAAAATTGTGTAGATATTATCTACTTTTTTACTACTAGACTAGCTCATGTGGCGTATATAATGCAATAGAAGAAAGAACTAGTAGTCAGAATGGTAATTTTTTCTCTGATTGCTAGGCATATGTATAAAATGGGCCCTGATGAAATATTTCATCAATATTTCCCTAAGCATGAATGATACAATACTTTGGTAGAAGCACACGGTCATGTCGTAGGAAGGCACTATGCAGGAAAAGAAATTGCGCAGAAAATTTTGAGGACACTACTATGGTGGCCCATGGTGCACAAGGATTCTAAGGAATATTGTAGTGTTTGTGATGTTTTCCAGATGACCAAAAGACCATCATGGAGAGATGAATTTCCATTGAATCCACAAGTTACTTTGCATTATTTTGATAAGTGGGCAATTGATTTTGTGGTCCTAATCAATCTATTAGGAAAGAAGACTGGAGCGCTCTATATTATTACCGCGGAAGATTATCTAACCAGGTTGGTTGAGGCACAACGGGTAAAGGAATAAAGCGTAGACACTACTGCACATTTCATATTTGAGTATATATTGTCGAGGTTTGGGTGCCCGAAGATCCTTATGAGTGATAGACGAATGCACTTCCTCAACCGCACAATTGAAGCATTAATAGAAGAGTTTCAGGTACTTCAGCAGAAGAGCACACCTTATCATCCTTAGGAGGATGGCACAATTGAATCTTTTAATAAAATTTTGGAGAACGCTCTGATGAAGGTGTGCAAAATAAACAAGAATTATTGGTATGTGTGCATACCTGTAGTGTTATGTGCATACATGACTACTTGCAAGAAGCTGACAGGGCAGACTCTGTTCAGGCTGGTGTATGGACAGGAAGTTCTAATGCCAATGGAATATATAGTACCTAGTCTTAGAATCGCAATAGTAAAATATGGAAGGCAACGATATTATGGAAGAAAGATTGGAACAAGTGATCACGCTAGAAGAAGATCACTTTCTTTCAATATTCCACCAACAAGTACAAAAAGATCGAGAAAAATCATGGCACAATCAACATATTAAGCAGTGAACTTTTAAGAATGGAGACATGGTTTTGTTGTATGATAGTAAGTTCATGTAGTTCCCTAGTAAGTTCAAGATGCATTGGCTAGGTATGTACATTATCTAGGATATCTCAAATGGTGGTGCAGTTCAACTCACGAAGATGAATGGAGAATTAATTGTTGGGTGAGTAAATGGGAGTAGGTTGAAACTCCATAGGGACAACTTTGTCTCTGGGACTACACGATGACTATATGAATGGAGGATAGTCTTAGTTCTATGGACAGTTGGAAGGAAGCACATGACTATAAAGTACTTTTCTAATGAAGGACCTTGTCGAAGAAGGAGGGTTGCACGATGACTATATGAATGGAGGACATTCTTAGTGCTACGAGCAGTTGGAAGGAAGCACGGGAATATAAAGTACTCTGCCAATGAAGGACCTTGTCAAATAAATGGGGATGTGTGACATTTAGGAGGATGGCGCATGTGGAGAAAGCTACAAAGAAGAAGGGGTAACTGTGCTATAGGGAGGGGCCAGATGTAGTTCGTTTAGAATATGACCGTTGGGGATGATTTGACAAGGAAATTTTTATTAATAGGAGCGGGGGAAACACATTTAAGGGGCATATCTAGGAAAATATTCTGCAAAATCGGCATTTATGAGGAAGACCGAGAGGGAATTTAGTGGTTTGAATTTGAAAAAAACGATAAATATGGCACTCCGCTCCACATTCAGACACTTTGTTTGTTGATAATTTGCTGTGAGATTGTGTGCCTAAGTGTGAGCTGAGCATTCTACTGCATGTCTAGTTGGAGTTGGAAGGAGCTTGAGCAAGATTTTTTGAGTCGAGGGCTACAATCCATTATGACCACCTCATACTACTACACCTAGATTGCCAAGAACTAAGCCTACTACCGCAACATCGGTGTCCAAGAAGCAGAAGAAGACCCAAAGGACCCTAGTTAGACAATCACCGAGGAAAATCCCCACAGAACTATGGAGTAAGGAGAAAATAGATCCACATAAACAACCAATGGAGCCCCAAGATCTGGATGAGGAAGAATTCGCTGGAAAATTTGAGGATGTTAGTGTAAATGAGGTGGAACTAATATCCAGGTTACCACCCTATATGCCGCCAAGGAAACCAACTACGAAGGTAACGAAGGACCCAAATTCTATAAACTACAAGGCATTTATACCCCTGTTACTAGAGGAAGTGCCAATTAAGTGAGAGTTGTTGGCTAGGGCACCACACCTACGCATGGAGGATTGGAATTTGAATGATCACAACAATTATCCCCAATTGAAGCCCAACAAGTACCTCCAATCTATTTATTACCAAGAAGTTGGTTCGACAAGGGTTGAACCAATGAAGTGGGTAGCCTGTATTCAACATGCTGGGTTGTTGAATATAATTTATGTTCCACATTTTGGGTGCAACAAAATAAACACAATATGTGTGCTCCAACTATTGGCATTGGTACATGATGGGCATCTGTGGCTCAAAATGCCAATCTCGATTGATGCTATGTTAATCTGAAGGATTACAGTGCTGCCTCACTAAGGAGCGAACCCCGAATGATTCATTTGTCAAGAATTATCAGGAGAAAAAGTTGGTTGATCAAATGAAAAATGAATTTGGCATAGCCAAGAAGTCCCAGGGCTATGCTATTAGTTCTATTAATGATGGGGTTGTGCATTTTTCTGCATCTATTTTGGCTGGTAAGGTCATGAGGAAGTTTCGAGCGGATGAATTTCTAGTCCCAGTTGTATCCTTGGTTGTGCAGTGCAGTAAGGGGGTCCAGTTCAATTGGGATGGGTATCTATGTCAGGAGTTTTTGGATGATTGCCAAGAATGGCAGGAAGAAGGGAAGCCATTCCACTACGCATGGTTGCTACTCTTAATCACATTGGTAGCATGGTGAACACTGAAGGATTCAAAGTTCTCTAATGTGGAACCTGATGTGTGTGAGGCTGTGAAGTTTGCCTTCTTGTAGGCCTCTAAGGAACTGACCTAGGTTATGGAGAAAAAAATATTTTGGGTTCTCTTTGAGATGGACCTGCACACAATCATCAACCAAAGACCGCAGTTTTCACTTGCATTATTTCAATAGTATAGTAACATTTTTTATTTTAAATTGGACTTTCACAATGTCTCTATCCGCCAAGAAAGATTTGGAGAAGGTATGACATGAGCTACCATACTTAGTTTCTAAAGATGACATCTTGATGGTCATTAATAAGTAGTCAAGTAATTGGCTTACCCCAACAATTGTAAAGGTGACAGAGCAAGCTGACACAAGTACGACCACTTCATGTGCGCAGGCCAAAAAATCAATGGCCAAGAAGGATATTGAGAAAGTGCCTTCGATTGTTACCATTGACCTCAAGGAAAAGACTACCAAGGCTATGTAGAGAAAGACACTGGTGAATGGGAACAAGGTGGTGGAGACCTTGTTGTGGAATGGAGGACGTTGATTCCCCATTTATAATAAAGAAGCAATATAAGCAGAGTGTTGGCGGTGCGTGGAAGAAGCAGAAGTTAGATAAAACCACTAGTGCCAAACCTTTGGTCCTCACTGAAGGGGACTTTGATGAAATTGGTGACACAATTCGCACTGTAATGAAGGATATGTGGGGAAACATTGAGGATCAATATAGGGCAGTATTAACAAAGGTCCAATAGAGCCTTAAAGAATTGCAGGTTCAGATGCACGTGATTCAATTGATCATGGTTTAGGTGAGAGTGAATCAAGCGAGCGTGGTACCTTTGACATCTAAGCTTACCGCAGACCTCCTATCAATCCATTTTCCAAAAGGATCACTACACGTTGAGGCTGCAGAGGAAAGGGAGAGCACACGAAAATTGAAGAATCAAAGCCTAAATCTTGCGATGCTCCCACTTCAGATGTTACATGAGCTTCATCATGGCATCATAGATGAGATCAAGATACAGGAGAAATGAGGTCTGTTGGTCATCAATGAAGTCAAAATCAACAACCAATAGATGTTCAGAAAAAGAATAAAGTAATGCAAGATTGAGAGGAGGTAGCTGCATGCAACTTGTAGCTGGAACATGCCATAAAAAAAACATGTAGTGAGCTTCTAGAGCTCTAGATCCCAGCCGAGGCATCTTCAGCAAAAAAGATTCAGAAATTGGCAGTAGCAGTTAGAGAATTAAAGGAAGAGGTGGGCAAGGTTTGATTTGAACTACAGATATAGATTACATAACTTCATATGAAGTTGTAGCCTACATCACCATCGAAAGTTCATGAGCAACGTGAAGCTGCCATAAAAACTGCTAAGGTTCAGATAGAAACTGCAGTCAAGGAATGTCATCAACTTTTTGAAGATACAATGGAAGTGTGGGACTTACTACAAGAGAACCCACATGTACAAAAGATTGAAACAAAGATAAGAGGCAAGCAACTGCAGTTCGATGAGCTTAAGTCCATGCTGCAAACCTTAACACCTATGCAACGATTCACCCTTCCCTAGGAAGGAACACTTCTGTAGGGACAGATCGATGAGCTGTGGAGAAAGGCACAAATCATCTTTGTGTGGATGCAACCTTGGGTAGATGAGGCCCACTAGCTCTCACAGGAAGTAGAGAGAAAATTGAAGAGCATGCAACAAACCCAAAGGATAATCGACCTCCCAGCAGAGGGGCCGACCATAGAGAAGCTCGTGGATGAAGTTCAATTGGCTGCAAAGTAATGAAAAACAATGGTCCATACATTATAGACTACATACAGATGCCTGAAAGAAAATATCAAGGATGTACTAGCTGAGTGACTCGAGGACAAGTCACATCTTTGTGTTGGGGGCTTATTGGGTAGGGGTACCCTATGTCTAATTTTTGTTAGAAGACTTCACATTTTGAGGAGTGGAGCCTGATTAGCATAGGGTTTTAAGAGTCAAAGGGGATTTATGGCAGGTCGAAGCCCCTTCTTTTTTAAAGGGATGGGATTACCTAGAGGATTTTAAGCTTCACCCATGGTTTGTAGACCATGGGATTGTAAGGGTAAAATCATATATAAAGGGATGTTTTAGAAAGTCTAAGGGAAGGAACAATTCAATTGATGAAATATCTTTGAGTCTATTTTTGTAAAATATTTCTATAGTTAGGCGAAGGGGAAGGCTCCTGCAGTTGTGTGTGCAGGGTTAGAAGATTGTATATGGGAAGACTTAACTATTAAAGAAGATTTTTGAGAATAAATTTGTTTATTTTTGTAAGTTCGCATAGTTTCTGTATTTTAGCCTATTTATGGTTTGTTTTATATAATTCTTTTGCAATTGCATCACGAAGGTCCATATACTATTTTATATGATGAATAATACATGTTAGATTAGTTTCACGCAGTTTGTAAATTGGTTAAGTAGGAAAATGCTTATGACTGTAACAATAAGGTTAAAGGTTTGCGAAGGTTGGATTAAGTCCTAAACTAATAAAAATCTTACAACCACATTGAATAATCCCTCTAGATGCGGAAACTTGGTTCTAGCCTCACACAATATCGCCTCGGGTGAGACTACGATCTGTGTGAGCAAGTCATTGTCGAAAGGATCAATGGTATAGAGTTTTGTTGGTTAGAACAACTAACTCTGACCCTGGGTCTAATCCCTTGAAACCAACAAATTATAAATTTATTCCCAATTTAATTCAAGGAAAAATTAAATTAGGATTTTTCTTGATGTTATTTTTAACATTTGTTGTTGATAGTTTTAACACTCCCTCTCAACAAGAATGGAATTCACATCTATCCCAATCCAATACCTTTGATATATTTTGCATTCAACTCTTATCATTGTTGTTGTTGCTAATTCAACATATTCAAGCCAAAAGCATATACAGAAAAACAATCTAAATCAATTGTTTTTGCAACTGCCTACTAGGAAAACTTTGGTACTGCTAACTCTTCTACTGAGCCTCCTTCTCTGCTGTCAACTATGCTATGCACTCCTTAGTATCTAATTGACACTAATCCTCCTGCTAGTGAATATTGTGGGTCCCTGTAGCAAGGGTAATGATATATGAGAAAAACACACAATGGATCCTACCCAAATTTCTGCAACTCTTGGGACTATTTCTTCACATTGCCCCACCTCACACCATGAGGTATGGATACATGTGATCCCTCTACCCATTTGGATCAAAATTCCCCCCCTACTGGAGGTCTCTGCTTGAGTGGTTGTCTCCACTCAGTCTCCTCTCTTCTTCTCCAATTGTGGCGACTCCAAAACTTAGTGAGGTTGCATGTTAAGAGGAAATTAATGCTCCCCCTCAACCACCAAGTCTCTAGTATATGCCTTTCTCCTCAAGGCTTTGTATGCATGAGCTAAATATGATCAAATCATACTACTGCTGCTACTTCTCTGCTGCTGATTCTGCACAACTGCTACAACTATTGCAATAATGAGTATGATCTCCCTAGACCTTGAAGTAGTAGCTTCCATAGGGGCGCTGCCTCTGAAACTAGACTCCTTCTAAGTCTCGATCTCCTTGTGGGAAATATCTATGCCCCTCAATATTCCAATATCAATGATCAAAACTCCCTTTTGTGTCACTAAAAATTGGCTCATTTATCTTCCCACTAACAACCTTCTATCTCCATTAAGAAGTCTGCACATAGGGTCTTCTGGATCTACCTTGAACTAGAGCTCCATCAATATGCAAGGACAACTTTGAATTCTTTTCTTCTATTGTGATTTCATCTCCAATACCATTTAGAAATTTATATAAATATAACTTTGATACCATGTAGAAATTTCTACAAATATAGCTTTGATACCATGTAGAAATTTATACAATTATAGCTCTGATACCATCTAGAAATTTCCATAAATCTAGCTCTGATACCATGTAGATTCAAACTGTAAATTATAATATGCTAAAACAATTGACTTGAATCTACTCTACTCATTAGCAGAAGCAATAATTGATCGATGAAATCATGAAGAATTTAAGAGAAATAATTTGATCTCACATAACACAATGATTTTATGGGGAAAGCCATAGCTAAAAATCCCTGTTATATGTATATTTCATTAGTCAAAGAATCTGGATGAATATAATATGATTTTCTCAACCTTGATCTCAATCTGCACAAGCATTTTCTATCCTCTACCCCATAAGTTGATTCTGGCCAATACTTAGTCAATTTTACTACTTGCCAGGATCCCAATTGCTTGTGTTGTTACCTTGGGAATTAGCCTCTATTAAATGTGGAAATTCCTCAATTATGAATTTTGCAATCCTCATAGGCCTTCCTTTGACTGCATGCACCATCAGTTTAATTTAGATGATTTTACAACTGATAGTACATGTCCCTGACCTCCAATCTCAAATGGATCTTTCTCTGATTTGACACGCATGAGTTAATTATGAGTGAATCTTCAATTTACTGATCACTACATGTTACACCCCACTATTGTAGGATACACCCCACTACTGTAGGTTACACCCCACTATTGCAGGTTACACCCCACTATCGCAGGTTACACCCCACTACAGTAAGTCGCACCCCACTAAAGTTACACCCCACTACTACAAGTTACACACCATTGCTGCAAATTACATGTCACTACTGGATCTCCCACTAATTCCTCCATCGGTTGGAACTATTTTAACTGACTTTAACTTAGACCGAATTAAAGAATTACAACTAAAAATAAACTCAACTAGTGCTCCTAATTGTAGGAGACACTCTGCATGACTCTAGCTAGACCCTGAACTCAAATTAACTAAGAAAACTAAGTCAAATTAATTTAGTTAACTATTACAAGTTCTCATGAGATGTGGAATTACAATTTTATTCCCAATTTAATTAGAGGGAAAATTAAATTAGGATTTTTATTGATGCTATTTTCAACATGATTTTCTCAAGCACGAGCAACCTTTGCACTATCTCTATCTATCTCACAACATCCTAGACAAGCCTAGACCAATATTTAGCCAATTTCATGCTTTTCCAAGTCCTTATTTCCTTATGTTGTTCCTCAAGGAATTAGCCCCTATTTAATTGGGAAATTCCTCAATTATGAATTGCACAATCCTCATAGAACTTCCTATGATTGCATGCACCATCTGCTTAATTTGGATGATTTTACAACTGATAGTACACTGTCCCTGAACTCCAATATCAAATGGGTCTTTCTCTTATTTGATATGCATCATTTAATTATGAGTGAATCTTCAGTTTACTGGTTGATCACTGTAGACAACACCACATTGCCCTTCAAGCAACACCACATTGTACTTTAGGTAGCACCACATTGCACTTCAAGAAGCGCCCCACTGTACTTCAAGCAACACTTCACTTCAGGCAACACCACACTACTATACCTCCCACTAATTCCTCCATCAATTGGAACTAGTTTAAATGACTTTAACTTAGTTAGACTGAATTAACTAATTACAACTCAAAATAAACTCAACTAGTGCTCCTAATTGTAGGAGACACTCTACATGACTCTAGTTAGACCCTAAAATCAAATTAACCAAGCCAACTAAGTCAAATTAACTTAGTTAACTATTACGAGTTGTCATGAGATGTGGAATTACAATTTTATTCGCAATTGAATTCGAGGAAGAAAATTAAATTAGGATTTTCTTGTTGCATTTTAAACACTACCTCTAAACAAGAAAGGATTATCTACTACTACGATCCTGTCGCCTTTGTCAAAATATTTGCATCATTTTCCTCTATAGGAGTGTACTCCAACAACATGATTCTCTTCTGCACACAATCTCGTAGATGGTGATACTGGATGTCGATATGCTTAGATCGATCATGAAAAAATGGATTATCAGAGAGTTTGATACAACTTTGGTTGTCATAGTAAATCACTGTAGGATCCATCTATTGACCAAATAACCTAATAAGGATCTTCCTCGTATAGATAGCCTCACAAGCCGCTTGACTAGCAAGTATGTACTCTGCTTCTGCTGAACTGGGTGCAACTAATCTCTGCTACCTACTATACCAAGAAAGTGTTGTTGACCCAATACTGAAGATTCCCCCTAATGTGCTCTTCCTACTGGATGGACTCCCTGCCCAATATTTATAGGTGAATCCTTGAAGCTTCACTCCCTCTGTCTGTATGTACTAAAGACGAAACTGAGTGGTGCCTTTGAGGAATCTCAACACATGTTTAACTTCCTTCTAAAAGAGTTTGGTTGGCTTAACCATTGCTTGACTAAGTTGGTTAACTGCAAAACATATGTTTGGTCGTGTGTTCACAAAATACATAAGTGAACCCAAAATCTGTCTTTAAATAGTAGCCTCCACTACTTCACTTGAAGTAGCATCTTCCTTGCTCCAATTACCTGTTATAGGAGACTCCATGGGTTTGCTTCTCTGCATGTGGAACTTCTTCAATATGTCATTGGCATACTTTCCCTGAGAGACAAACAATTCACCATCTTCTTGCCATACTTCCATACTAAGGAAATACTGCATGAGCCCCAGGTCCTTCATCTCGAATTCTCTTGCAAGATCCTCTTTGCAAGATTTTATCAGCTTCTCATCACCTGTTAGAATCTAATCATCGACATATAATACTATAATCAACAATTTACCTTCAACCAAAATATGGTAAAGGTTTTCATCTGCCTCACTTTTGGTGAAGCCCAACTAGGTGAAATAGCTATCAATCCTGGTGTACCAAGCATGAGGTGCTAGTTTTAGTCCATACAATGCTCGCTTGAGTTTGCACACATGTGAATATTTATTGAAGGTATCAAATCCTTATGGCTAGTCAATATACACCTCCTCAATCACACCATTGAGGAACGTTTTCTTCACATCCATATGATGTATCTTCCATCCCATTTGCACTTAAAGTGCTAGAATAGATATGATTGAAGAGTACCTTGCTACTGGGTCAAAGGTATCCTTGTAATCAATTCCCTCCACCTGAGAGAACTCTATGGCCACAAATCTAACTTTGTATTTCTCCGCACTCCCATCGACTTCTTGATTTACCTTGTAATTCCATATGGAACTCACCATTGACTTGTCTGATGGTCTTGGGACCACTTCCCAAACACGATTTACGATAATGGAGTCATACTCCTCAACCATGGCATCAAGCCATACTAGTTGCTGCAATGATTCCTCAAATGAGGATGGCTCATACCTCTACACTCTTGCTCATAAGATCCATGTAGCTGGTGTACTGATATGGTGACCTCCTCTGCCTACACTGTGATGTGGGTGCTCCCACATTCTCTCTAGCATCACGCACCAATCTTTCAGCCTCTCTGGTGCACTTCCTTCAATCTCTAGAAGTCTCTGCATGATTGGGTGCTTCCACTCTATGATCCTATGCATGTGGCTTCTCCACATCATCCTGAGGTTCTTCCTTAGGAGTTAAAATCTCCACTTCTCCATGAAAATGAAGCTCCCTCTCAAGGGAAAATCTCATGGAATTCTCTTCATCAAACACATATCTACGAACCACAATCATCCTATGAGATGGAAGGTACACCTGATAGTACTGAGGTGTATCAATGTACCCCACAAATATGCCCAAGTCAATTGTTGGTTCTATCTTTTTCCATGCATCCTTGGTAACATGACAATATACTGATGAAACAAAGATCCTGAAGTGTCCCACATCTGTTTTTTAACTTAAAAATGTCCTTCTGGTGTACTCATCCTAAGAATTCAATAAGGACTTCCATTCTACAAATAAATTGTGTGTTGCATGCTTCAACCCACAAGTGCAATCGTAGGCCTTGCTCATGTAACATCACCTATGGAGATCCAACACTACTTCTATTATTCCTTTTAGCCACCCCATTTTGATGTAGTTTATGAGGTGCTATTAACTCTCGTTGAATGCCTTCTTATTTACACAAGTTATTGAATTCATTCGACACATATTCTCCACCGTTATTGCTCCTGAGAGCTTTAACTTTCCTGCTAGTATGTTTCTCCACAAGTGCTTTAAATTCAAAAAATTTAGCGAACATCTAATCTTTTATTTTCATGAATAAAATCTAGTACTTACGAGAAAATCATCTAAAAATATTACATAATACCTGTACTTGGCCGTGGATGTTGTCGAGAATGGTCCACACACATCTGAGTGAACTCTTTCAAGGATCACTTGTGATGGACTGTCTTTTTAATGAAAGAAGCTTTGGGGTACTTACCCAATGTACATCCTTTTCACGTGTCTTTCTGCTCTAGTGTACCCTTAGGATGTCCTGTAGAAATTTTATGCACGATCTTCAAAGCTCCATGGTGTAAGTGACCCAATCTTCTATGCCAAAACTCACCAATGTCTCGGCTCTGCACCTTCTCTACTTTTGTGCTCAAAGAAGCACAATATTATACATCCAATTTGTAGAGTTTTTTTCACTTGAACCCTGATATGCTTCACTTGTCTTCAGGCTATGTGACGAAGGAAATCCTTTCCCCTGCTAAATATCACATCGTAGCCACAATCCTTCAACATGGCAACTGAAACCAAATTCTTCTTCAAACCTAAAACATACATGACATATTTTAATGTGAGAGGAGAACCAAACTCCCTCTAAAAGGTAACAATATTGATGTCGGTCACACTATACCTCCCATCATCTCCCATTTTGATGTGCATCTAGAGGTCCTTCTCCTCCAAGTCACTAAAGGACTCTTTGTTGCTAGTCATATGGAATGAGGCTCCACTATCTATGTACCACACACTACCCATCACCAATGTTACCATGCAAGTGATGAGGGTGAAATTTATGTCAAATTGTGAAGAAAGCGCTTCACTTGCATCTCCTCTTGATGGCTTCTTTCTGGCCTTATTGTGTAGACACTTTGTGGCATAATGTCCCAAATCGTGATAGTGAAAACATAATCTTAGACATGTCCTTCTTCTTTCCACCCTGACTGGAATCTCATTTGGAATGGCATGAATTTCCCTTCCCTTTCTTTGCCTTACCATCTAAGGCACAATTCTCATCATCATCATGCTTGTATGAGGATCCATCTCTAGTGTTCTGCCGAATCTCTTCTTGCACCAAGTCGGACCACAAACGTTCCCACTCTAGTAGCTTCTCCCTCCCATTAACTAAGTCCTGGTAGTTGTACCAACTCTTGGGAAGGCTTAGAAGTTCTAGGATCACCAGATCATCTTCAAAAACTATAGTGCTAACACTTCGAAGCTCATCTAAACATTGGGTGAAATTGGTCAAGTACTTCAGTATTGTGTCACCCTTCTCCATGTTGATTTTTCTGAGCTTGTCCTTCAGTGCCAGCTTCCTATGGTCACTGTAATTTTGAAACCAGTCTGTCAAGGCCTTGCACATCACATATGGATGTCTTTGTATTTTAAGTATTTTGAAGATTGTTGAGTATATGAACTTTGTTCGTTACATATGTATAAGAGCATTCCTCTTAGTATACAAACTTTGTTTGTTACAATGGAAATGTGCGGAACTACTGTTGTCTTTTTTGCATGTTCCTTTTTTCCACATATACTTATTACTTCACACATTTTTTTTGGATATTTCCATCTTGTGTGACACCTTTTCCATATGTTCATTTACTTTTAAAACTAAATTTTAATTATGGAACATATTACAAGATATGGTTAATTGATCAGGTTATTCATAAATCAAGGTTGACAATGACAAGTTAGTGGGGACCAATAATATGACCAAATAACTTCAAAATAAAGATAACTAAGCACATATTTTGCAACAAGAATTATTATCAGCAATATTCAAGTTGATTTTCATTACCACAAATAATTCATAGTAATGTAGAAGTTACACGTGTAATAAATCATCGACATGGTTTTAGAAATTATAGAATCATTTGTGCTAGTTTTTGTAAACGTTAGCTTTGGTAATTTCAATGGATAATTATTGACAAATGTCCTACATAATAGATTGCAAGTTGCAATAGAAAGAGATTATTTTGTGCTTGCACTAGTAATATTTGGTGATTATACACAAAATTGAAAAATTGCGCAGTTAAGCGGGATTGAGAGTGCTATTGATTGAGAAAGTGTTTTTAGCTACAAAACAAATATGGCTAGCAGAGGAAACAAAGAAGCTATTTGTTGGATCCCTATAATACTAGTGATTACCCCATTAATATTGTAGTTTCATCCCTTATTAATATTGTTGTGCCCCTATTATCCGCATACTGTTATTATTGTGCCCCATAGAATCCCTCTATTGTTATTTTTATGGCTTTATGTTATTATTGTTAGGTCGACTGGGTTATATTGTGACTCCTTAGACTCCTATATATAGAAAGGAGGTTTTGTCATTTGAATCATTGAAGAATTGTTCATTTATGTAATGTAACGGAGGTTTCCCCCTCGAAGAGACTGAATTATAAGGCATTGATCTATCTTTTCTATCTTTTCTTGAGCTGGTTTCATAACACTATTTGCACTTACACCATTAACATACTTGTTTGCGTCAATAATGACTTTAACTGGTCAATTGCATATGACCGTTATGTGAAACTATTGACAGAAGAGAAGAACAATAACAAGATTTAGACTAGTGGATTGGCAAATGTTGCATGTTTGCCATAAGTTTATGATTTTAGGGAAATTGTTCATTTGTGCAAAAATTATTTTGATTCAAGAATAAGAACAATTGTGCTACTAGTGAAAATGATTCCTCTAGATCTGAAGGCATTAAGATCAATATTCAAGTTATTAGAACCCAATATGCACTTGAGATTGTCTAAAGAAAATAAGGCTAATGTCATTTCAATTTTTTTTTGCCAAATAACCAAGTTTCTCGTGATCATTCTATTCTAGATATTTCTTTGTTTAAACAACTGTTTAGGTACTTTTATTGGCTTCGTGTGCATGTCATGGGCCGAGAAACTACAACAAATGTTCCAAAATGCATTCTCTATATGCTTTATCACACATAAAAAAAGGGTTCTATATTCGAATGGGATGATATCATTTCTAATGAATTAGCTTCTTAGTAAAGCAATTTATTTAAGACCAATAGGTTCTTCATGATGGTGTATCTTATAACAACTTTGGTTTTCATCCATGTCTTTCATGATTTTCCCTATAATCGTAAATTTAATGCTAATTAAGAATTGTTGCAATTCTTGTATCCTATACTGTGGAAGTGTAATGTTTCTTTAAATTCTTGTCTAATTCAATATTTCTTCATGAAGCAAGTCAATAGCATGCTAAGTGGACAAGAACCTCATCGAATATCTGCATAGGAACATGTTTTCCTATGGGGAAAAGGTATACATTAAGAAAGAGAAAGTAATACACTAATTCGAATTTTATGGATTTCAAGGTAAGCCATTGTTGTTGCCAATTTTTTTTATAGATAATTATTTTATTGTTGAATTTTGTAGGCAATACCATGACTAGCTGATTATATTTCAAAAGAAGAAGACAACATAATTCATTTCTTTGCCATTTACTATTAAAGAAATTAGAGTGAAGAATGTGGCTCATGTTGTAGAGCTTGTAGAGACTTTGTATCCTCTTCACTTAAGTGAAGTTGAAGGCATTAAATCATTTGATAAAGAGAGTCTATTTAGAAAACACTTGGAAGATTTTGGGTATGGAAACTTGTTTCCAGAGGTTATAGAACAAAGCAAAGAAAGAAAAAATGCAGTAACAAACAATCAAGGGCTAGTCATAGATGGTGAAGAAATAACCAAAGAATAAGGTATCAGTACATCCACAGATCAATCTGTACATTGCACAAACAATACTGATGCAAGTTCATCTTCAAGTGAAAAAAACATAAGAGATACTGCAAATACGACATTGGTTGTCATAGGCTATTAGGGATAGGAAATGATAAAGAATCCGATCAAACATCCATTTTAGACATAACATATACCAGAGAATCAGTCAAATCCAAAAGTTCTATGAAAAAAGGAAACACATAGGGAGCTATAGACGTAGAAGTTGACAACATTGTGCTACTTGATTGGGTTAGTGCTACTTTTTCAGAAGATCAGAAAACAATGCAGAAAATGCTAAAGAATTTATTTCATAACCGTTTAGTCATATTGCAAAATGCAGAGCATGACAAAAGTAGTAAAAAATTAAAGATTGAGAAAGTAAAGCTTCACGACAAATAGGTTTATGAACAAACAAAAATCCATATTGATCCATGTGGAGTTGCAACCACATTGGTCATGAAATTGCAGGATTAAGCTACCAATGACATACTTGCATAGAGTGTTAGCCAACAACAAGCATAAAACCTCAAAATGAAAATAATAATAAAGGACATAGAAAATTCTCTAAATTCAGGTCCTTTTTTAATGATTCCATTGGAAATACAGACAACATCGTTGATAATTTCTATGTATGATAGATGATATATATTTTCCAAGCCTATCAATTTACTTAATGCAATGAGAACATATATTATCAATACTATATGCGAAAATTTGCAAATCATTCAAGATGCATGGCAATAAACTTTCTATTTGGATCATTTATTACAAAGCACAAAGTCATTTGTCAATTACGTTAAACATTATCTCGAAGAGGGATTCACTATTTTTGTGCACACACTTTATTTGCTTTCAAATACAGAAAAAAGGGCAGGAACTGCAGAACGCCAATCAGATGAAGCAAATCAAAGCTGCATGGTATCAAATAATCAAAAGATCAGAAAACATTTTTTATGAGTGTCAAAATATAGAGAATCGTAGAGAAAATGCATACATCAATGCTTTACAGATTGTGTAGAATCTAAATGGTGCATGTATCACATGTGACTCTAAATTAATTTTGAGAGAAATGTTGATGGTTCAATTGGACATGCTAAAATAGTCAAATGAAACAAAATTTGATGATACAACTAATTTTAGTACACATGGAATTAGCAAATGGCTAGTTACTTTTGCTAATGTTAATGAACAAAACTTTGTTTTAGTTGTGCAATTGCAAGATGAAGCTAGGAACATTGATAAGGAGATATTCAGTCAACGTGTGAAACATGAAATTACAACTGCTCATATGAAGACTTGGATCCAAGAAAATCTAAAGAAAATGGTTGGACAAACTAGAAAATGGAGAAACAATTGATAATTAAACAATTAGTATCTACACTTTTACATATTGTTGGACTTCTTAAATCTTGGAACATATGACCGAATGTTATATTATGAGTGTACTTAAATCTTGGAACCTTTGTTTTCATATTTATCAATGATTAAATGTTCATGTTTCTTAGATATGTTATCATGAAGTAAGACAATTCCTGGATACAATTTATTGATTTTGTTTGTAGATGGATTTTTCATATTATGGTTCACAATAGTGCAATTTTGGAGTTCATAGTGAAAAATTCATTTACTTTTGTGACTGAGTATAAAGGTAATGTAAATCCATTTACATAAGAGATTTGATTTACACTAGTCTTTGTTTTTCTAGATAGCTCTGTTACAAAGTTTTATTATCATTTATTACATGTACTTAGTTCATTATGGTACATTAATTGCTCGCTTGTTTCAAAATGCAGGTACTGAAAGTTAGATAGAGAAAAAAGTGAAATGGTCGTAGTGAATATGCTAGTTAGATGGGATATCATAATAGTCTCATTATGGACATAATAAATATGATGAATAACAATGTAGCATTATTCTTACTGTAATTGTATTAGTTACTGTTTAAAAATGATTGCCCTATGCGAATTATGAGACCGTTTACCAATCTTGTGAACACTAATGATATGACACTTATTTTGTTGGATGAAATTAAAATGAATATTCAATGAAAAAAATTGGTTCTTAGAAATTTGTTTCATTTTTCATGTTTAATTTAATCATAGCTATGGCAGCTCACATATGAATCTAGTTGGAATTATTGTTACTATAGTTGTTTTCGTTATTGTTGGAGACTTTTTAGGAACAAACACTAATCACTATGTTCTAATTATGAAAATGTTTACGAATTTTGTGGGATTCTATGAAATGATGCTTTTGCAAAAGTTTAGAAGGATATGCTTTGTGTGGTTCGTTATTGTTAAATACTTTTCAAGAACAAATGATGATCCCTACAAAACATGAGAATAAGCATTAAGTGGAAGCACTAAACAATTCTCTAATTAATATTACTATCTTTGCTTGTGCGAGGATTTTACTGTGCAAAGGACAAAGAATGTATATTTATGATAATAATTTGATATAATTGCTAGTATTGATACTTTCCATTGAGCACATGTATCCATCTAATGATATATATTAGTATTTTATTATGTGAAATCAAAAAAAATATATTGAGAAAACATTGACTAATATTATATATCAAACTTGCAATAAATAATATTATGTTTGTTTGCGCTAAGCCTTTACTATGCAAAGATCAAGGTGTGTGTGGGCAGATGGGGTTGCAGAGAAAAAAATATTTCACATGGGTCGGAATAATAAAGGAGCATAATGCAATAGAAGTAGAAAAGGTGGGAGTAGAGTCAAGAGTGTGAAGTGGACAACTTTTTTAATTGTATGAACTTCCACATTTGCGCACTTGGTTTATATAAAGAGTCAAGTTTAAGTATTAGCAGCAAAGAGTTTTGCACCTTCATATACACTTCCATCGCCATAGAATTTTTCGATACAAAGTATGAAATGATGAACATAAACAAATGTAGTGAAATGTTTCTTGTTAATAATTTCCGAGTTTGCTTTTTCTGTTTCTCTATCTACATGCATGTAGTGTAACAATTTACATGATTTTTGACACATGCAAAGTGTCAAGTAAACTTAGTCAATGCTTGGAAATATGATTTAATGTCTATTAGACAATTAATTACTCATAGAATCATGAAATCATTTTATGTTGGAGCTAGTTGGTCGTGTCCATGCCGAATATTTCTATGTCATTGCCTTGACAGCTTGTACAACAATAGTCATGATGACAATGAGTTGATATTTATTTTAGTTGATAAATTCGTGCTACTTAGTACACATAAATCGATGATATTAAAGAAATAATGGTTAGTAGAATAGAAGAATGAAATAATTCCTTACTTTCTAGATTTATTTCCCCTCATTTCCATAATGTCCACTTAGGTATTTTTATTTTCTATTTATTGAGAACATTTAGCATATCAAGAAACCTATAGTTAAGCAAAAAAAAATATTAACACTTACATGGAAAAAATTATTTACATTTAGTAATGAAGTACGTATAAATCAGACCTGAAGCCAATAATTAATAAGAATAATATCTTTGATATTTGGAGAAGCAAAACACATTGAACATAGAACTATTGGCTATAGTCTAAGGAGTTTCCTACAATAGCATAGAAATCCAACCATGATTTTGATAAAATCCTGGGTTAATTTTTGTAGATCCAGATTACAACTGTCAAGCTTCAAGATTTATCATTAGTTTTTTTGAAGAAAAAAGTTGCCAAATTCTAGTGACTTATGAGCATTCGAACAAACTTTCTAACTCGATAGACAGTGCCAAAATACTGGCATAAACTATTAGTTCATGATTAATAACATTGTTTCAAGAAAATTTTTGTCAAAAATAACGGGAAAATGTGTATGCACCTAGCTAGAATGCGTTATGAGAAAGACCTTAGTACAATGATTTTCAAAATCACGTGTCAGATCATTCTTAAACCAAATTTTGTTTAGCCTTTTTTTCGTAATGCGATATCGTAACAAAATGAATTGGCATCAGTATAGTAGTGGATCCCAACTCAGCCACCAAATTGATTCATACTAGAGGTAGCTAACCATGTCTCCACATAATATTTATTTGATAATGATTACAATTATTGTTGACAGTGTTAAAGCTAATTGTCAAATTTATACTTGTTTTATATTGTAAATTTTTGGTTCTAGTGACAAGTATTTATGTGATATTAAAACAAGAAAAAATTGCAAACTAAGTGGACAGGATGGGTTTGGAATATCAAGATTTATTTCCATTACTTCTGTTAAACATTTTCTTCTATATTTTCAATTGTTATTTATTGAGATTATCATATGTAGTATCCACATGATAAATAGTAACAACTGATAATTGGGAATGGACCGAATAATTGCTAAGTTAAGCGAAATTGAAAACAAAAATAGGTAATAGAGAAACCAAACCAAATATTTGCACTGATACAATGTACTAGTTTGCATATACAGATAAGAAATTTCACTACTTGTTTCCTCATGAACGACTACTATATATGTCAACTGTAAAGAAAAGAAACAGTGACATTTGCAACAATGAATTGACAAATTCTCTAGCGAATACTATCCTGTGCTCAAAACTTGGCAGACTCAACATTATCCAGAAAATTATTTTCTATACTCATCACGTTCTTTCCATCCATATTTTCAATGTGTTTCTTCATTTACATAGTTGTCTACACATTTTTGTTGGTTTTTTTTGCGCCTTATAAGACAAGAACTATAGAAAATATTCTAAAATCCATTTTCTATTTTCTCTCTCAGTAATACAAAATAGATTGTACAATCGACTAAGCTATTTTGATTTTCAATTTAACTATTTTACATCCATTCATTGTGTCTCAATAATATTTTAATTATGATCTCATATCTTTGAGGACTTACCCTGATAACCTAAATTGCATTCAAACAAAGAACCAGTGCGATTTCTCACATGTCATAATGTGTAAGAAAATAGTTTGTTTAAATATTTGTCTAATTCAAAATGTGTTTAGACAACATATCATGCAAAGGGACATGAATCCTACACAAAAATCTCCATCTTCCACACCCACTACTAGTGCAACCTCATCTTCCAGTGTAGGACAGAGAAAACATTTTCCATTGGAAATTTTGTCAATGGTGATCTATTAGGCCGCCGAGATAATGAAGAATCTATTTGAAAATTCTTTTCTGACGAACCATGAATGATTCAAACAACCAAATCAAAAGGTTTCGCAAAAAGAGAAAACATTCAAGAAGCTATAGACATGGAAATTGACAACAATGTACTACCTTATTTAACAGATAATGAGAAAATAATGGAGCAGATTGCAGAAGAGGTTATTATTTTCGATGAATGTCCCGTCACATTGCAAGATGCAAGATATGACAGGGGCACCAAAAAATTGAGAATTCAGAGGGTAAAACTTGAAAATAAAAAGATTATTTTTGTAGAACAAATAGATATTGATATGTCTGACATTGATACAAACAACCTTATGTTATTACATCAATCTAATAGTATTGAAATTGCACAGTCTATTCATGCATTAGCTAGAGAAAATCGAAGACTGAAGAAAATAATTAAAGAATTGGATGTCATTCTAAATCAACAACCTCTGTTAATGACTCCATTGGCAACATGAACACCTAGATCAACGTCAATTTCTGCCACTACAACACCATGAACATCTAATAAATTTGTTAGTCCATTAAGTGTAGTTAAAACATATATAATCAATTCCATATGTGAAAGATTAGATACTATTGATCATGCATGGTAAGAAAATTTTTAGTTGACACATCTGCAATAGGAAATTAAAACATTTGTGAGTTCAGTAAATAGTAATCTTGATGAATAAAAATAAATCTTTGGCAATGAGTTACTTACTCTTAGTTAGAGGCTTTCATTATTCGATGATATAGAGAAAAGAAACAAAGGTCTTCCAGACACTAATTGATTAAATAAACTGGAATATGGATGGACGCAAAGAATCAATATTCTAGAATAAATCATTTATGATTGTGATAAGCTAAAAAACCAAATAGGTTATGTGTATCTGGAAGTTGTATAAATTGTAACACACCTATATGGTCCACACATTGTACTCAAGTTTGGATTGATTTCAAGGGAAATGCTAAAAGCTAAATTGCAGGAGTGAAAATAGACAATGGAAACATAGTTTGATGACATAGTTAATTTTGGTACAAATGAAGTTACCAAATGGATAATTACTTATGTTAAATCCAATAACGAGAACTTTGTCTTGGTTGCACAATTGCAAGGAGAAGCTAGAAAAATTGAGAAAGAGTTATTCAAGGGTAATGTCAAAATGGAAACTACGGTTTATCTTAACATATATTTTGTTGAAATTGTAGCAAGGAATGGCTTCTTTTGACTTGTGCCTAGTAAAAGAAGCAAATTTGAATTCAATCTCCTAGAAATTCAAATTATCTTCGAGTTAACATGTGTGATGTCGCCTATCACTATTTTATTCTCAGTTAATTTGAGTTAGATGGCTTTCAGTAAGTTGTGTACTAGTTGATAGCTAAAATTTAGCTATCTAGTGGAATTAAACTCTAGTTTCTTTCAGTTCACTGATCTCTAGTCTAGAATAGAGATAATTTAGAGTTTAGCTGAGCAGTTTGACTTTTGTCAACTCAACTTACTCTTAGTTAACTAGTTTCAGCTACTAAATTTATCCCTAGTAGGTCATGCAATTCTAATTTCCTATTGAGATTGAACGAAGGCACAAATCTATTTATTTATTGTATACAATTTTTTGTGTAGAGGCTTGAGAAGAAAGAGATGAAATTTCTCTTGGGAATTGTACAATGAAATAGAATAAATTCCTATTTTCTAGGGGAAAATTTGCACTAGGAAATAATAGCTCTTAGCATGCCTTATTTGCCTAAGTGTTAGGAAAGTATTGTAGAGAGTTGATCAGTGTTGCAAGAATTTTCAGGCTTGAAGCATATTCTTTATAATAGATCATATTTCTCAGTTGATTAATACAAGAAAGAGGGTTTTTTTCCAGTTGGGTTCCCCAGATAAATTTTGTGTTGAATGTGTGATTGATCTATGTGTGAATGTGTTTCTATTAATTGTTTTCATTCCACTAAATTTTGAGTAGAAGAAACCTTGTGTTTTTTTTATCAGTTAGATTTCATTAGCAGTTGCAAGTTTCAAGGATTTTATACATGGTATAAAAGCTAGAAAAAATATAGAGACTGATTTTGTTGATCAGATTCAAAGTGTGTTGGAGAGAAGATCAGTTAGTGTAGGAATTCTACAAGTGCAGGAATCATGTCATCCTATGGCTTGAAGACAGAGCACGCACTTGAAGGGACTTCCGATTTTTGTGCATGGAAAGAAATAATGGAGGTTCTGTTAGATGATAACGGGGTTTTGGAATACATAATTATTGATATTTCTAAACCTATTGCATTAGATGCACAACAACTGACTCAATGGAGAAAGGACACTGCAAAAGCTAGGGTGATGATCCTAGAAGGAGTTAGGGAGCATATTGTTCCAAATTTGCATGGAAAGGATACACCATTCCAGTTGTGGAAGGCCCTTGCTAATCTATTTGAAAGCAGTATAGATGCCAGAAAACTTTCCTTGATGAATAAATTGAGGATTTAAGATAAAGGGTATGATGTAGTATTCAACAAAGGTAAGGCCTACCTCAAGGCTTTTGCTCCAGGTTAGGTCAAGTAGATTGGTATGAGGATCGAGAGCCTCTACAAATTAGAGGCAGATTCATGTGCATCATTGAGGATCAAGGAAAATAGTTCTCAGAGTAGAGATGTGGTGTTTGAGTGAGAGCAGGATAGAGCTCTCAAGATGGAGCCTCAACCAATATCTTAGTTTCAGTCTAAGTTAGTTCGTAGTTGGGATGACCAACAAGATGATGATGAGGACCAGTCAAATACTTCTAGCACGAGGATATTTAGAGCCAAGTGGGTAGATGGTTTGGTTAAGGGATATCAGAAGAGAATTCATTCTCCCAACTTCAAGAAGCAGAGCATGATAGGAAACATTGGGTCTTCAAAACAAGGTCTACAGAAGAAAGCATAAAAGTCTTCTAGTTCAGAGGGAGAAATTACAATAGTAGATAACTTGGCAGTGTTGAAGACTGATCTAGATGGACAAGTTTCTTCAAAGAATCCCTTCCTTGCTAAGAGGGAGTGTTGAAATTGTAGCACGTAATGACTTATTTTTACTTGTGCCTAGTCAAAGAAGCAAATTCAAACTAAATCTCCTAGAAATTCAAATTAGATGTCAGTTAACACATGTGATGTGTCCTATCACTAGTTTATTGTCAGTTAATTCGAGTTATATGTCTCTTCGTGATTTTTGTAGTAGTTGATAGCTAAAATTTAGCTATCTAGTGGAGTTAAATTCCAGTGTATGTAAGTTAACTGATCTCTAGTATAGAATAGAGATAGTTTAGAGTCTAGCTAAGAAATTTCACTTTTGTTAACTCAACTAACTCTTAGTTAACTAGCTACAACTACTAAATTTAGACCTAATAGGTCATGTAATTTGAATTTCCTATTAAGATTGCATGAAGGTGTTGTTACCACCACAACACCCTCTAAAACTTCACTACATTCAAATTTTGGAGCCTACCTAACTATCATATCAAGTGTCGCTTCATGTCATTTTACATGTTTCAAGTGTTCTTTATCATTTCTTAGTGTTATCAGATTGTTTAGAACATATATGGTGTACTTCATGTTTATAACAAACTTATTAGTCATAAAATGACACTTTTGGTCATAGCCACACACACTTTGTCTATTGTACTTGGAGAGTGTTTGTAAACTGATGTTTTGATATATATTTCTCAGTATTTGACCCTCTCTAAGTTTTATTGATGAGTTGTTATGTTTCACACTTGATTTTATGCCTAACTCTTTGTGTTTTCCTCTTGTCTTATCCTTCAGACTTAGAAAAGTTTTGGTTTTGCACAAGTTGGCCCACAAAGGCTAAGAGGGTGAATAACATACTCTTAAGGCCAAGTCAGGACCACTTCCTTGTTCAGATTGTGCCCTGTGCCCTCCTAAAGCACATATCACACTTCAAAGTAGTCACACCTTCCTTCCCTCTTCGCGATGTGCCCTTCGCCCTCAAGAAGCCCTCAGTTGAGTGCATGACGCATCAAAAGTGAATATGAATCCCCCTTCAACCTTCACAATGTGCCCTGTGCCCTCCTTATGACTTAGAAAGTCCCATTTGAGTGCATGGTGCATCAACAAGCATCATTTAGCCCCCTTCATCCTTCAGCTTGCGCCCTGCACCCTCCCTCGAGCTTTTTCTTCTCAGTTGAGCGCACAATGCATCCTCAAGCCTCAATCACTTGGCTCTTGTACCTTGATAGTACACCTTGCATCCATAAAGATTTCTCCTCTCTTATTGAGTGCACTAATGAATCATGATCAGAAAATTTGCATGAAACATAGTAGAATATAAGGTTTTTAGGTTTATTTTTTCTTGCCATGAGTGATCTTAGTTGCATGTGTTCCAAAACAACATGGCAAGGATGCGTGAGGAGATCTATAAAAGGGAGCAGCATGAGGAAGTATTCAAGATCAAAAACACATAATGACACGAGATGAAGAACATTGTAATATTGATGATCAAAGTAGCTCATAACGACTCCATATTATCTGAAACCCTTTGGAGGGTAAAGGAAACAACAACACAAAAGCTACATGCAAGATTCAAGATACAAGTGGAAACATTGCCACCTCTCAAGAAAGTCCATGTCATCAACCACTATGATTCCAAGTCATCAATGTTAGTGACTTGTCATGTTGTCACCTTATGATGACATGGAAATGATGTGTGGAAGCCCAAGAGTCATATATGGACAAAAGGGCCATATGAAGAAGTCCAAAAGACACATGTAATTCCAAAAGTCATGATGTAGTTCAAAATTCATTTAGAAGTCCAAGAGTTGCATAGAAATACAAAGGTCATAAGAAGTCGAAAATTCATATGAGAAACTCAAGAGTCATGAGGATATGAAAGGTCATGTGTCTAGTTATAAAAGAAGCCTCATTTCTCAAGTAATGCATTTTTCTCCTTGGCTTCTCCCACAAGGAATTATAGAGAGAGATATATTTTTTTTGGAGAGCAAGTAGTGGCTCTAACACTACACTATGGAGCTAGTGGTGTTCAATATACTCATGTATCTTGGAACTTTTTATTAATACTTAAAGCCATTTGGCTAACACATTTTCATGCATATATCGTAGATTTTTAAAGACTACTCTTCAAATGTTTGCAGTTTATGTTGTCTTACATATGTACTAAAGAAAGTGAACTATTTCAGTGGATTTGGTGCTTAAATTGTTGTAAATGTTTTTTGATTGTTATAATGATCATGGTATCTATATGAACTATTCCGCTTGATGATTAACGATTCTTCCTTGTTTGTGTGTGCGACTTTACTAGATTAGTACTATTATTTTTATTTTAGAGACTCACCTTTGTTCCTTGTAGTGAAAGAACCTTGATACATTTAAAATTTACTATTTCATAAGGCATACTCTCTTGGTCATTTAGAAGTACATCCACGTTACTCTCTCATGCTAATCACTCAATCCAAGGAAAACATTTAAGTTAATGGCATCCAGGCCATAATTTTGGATGGGAATCCTATACCAAATGGTGTGTGCTCTAACTAGGACTTCATATCAGGGATATCCCATATATGTTGGTAGGATCCAACACAGTCAGCATTCTTACGCTAGAAGGAGGGAAACCAATATTTTATGGCTGATAATTCACCTCACCTTAGCAATGAAGCATCTGTACAAGGTAGCAATAGTTCGAGTTCTACTCCAAATCTTATTCCTGAAATTGGAGAATCTTATCACTTATGTCCAAAACAAGCTCTTGAAGTTACTTTTGATAAACTATAGACACTTTAACCAATTAATCGCTAGTTTCCAAGAGCTCTTGGATTACTTCTCGTTGCACACAATCTTACTCATAATCTGAGAAAGAAAGAAACAACTCGTAGTAGTATATTAGTTTTGTTAGTGGAAGACTTGGTTATTTCCACCCTTGAAGAGTTAACAGATCCTTAATAAGAGAAAATTCAACAAGGGGATCTTCCACCTATCAAGGAAGGATTAGAAGGTGATGAGGGAGACTTTCAATTTTCTGACGAGGGACAAATTGCTTATAATGAAGACATGAATAGTGAATATGACTCTTTAGATTTCGATAAATAGGAGTAGGAAGAAGGAGGAGAAGATATGGTTGATCAAGACTTGGATTGGATGGCCCAAGGGCCACTTGATCTTCCGGAAAATCTTCATAAAATGCCAAAATATCCAGAGAAGTTGTTATCTAAGTTTGATCCTAACAAGAAACTAAAGATGAAGATTGAATAGATGACTTTTACATGCATTTAACAATTCTTTAGGTATGATTTGATGATGTTTATTGTAGACTTTTTCCAAAAACTTTGGAAGGTAGAGTGTCTATATGTCTCATAGTATTCTAGCTAATTCAATTAGAAATTGGGCAGAGTTTAAGAAATTATTCCTAGAAAAGTTTTTGGACGATAAAACTCTCACCATGCTATTGAAAAAACTCTAGAACATCAAGATGGAGAAAAAAGAGAAAGTAAAGGATTTAAATCAAAGGTTCACTGACATATTAAACAAGTTCCCTGTTGATGTTCAACCAAATGATTCTATAATGAAGTATTATTATACAACTGCGTTGCCCACAAACATTTCCATCTTTGTAAACAGTGCTACAAAGGAGACTTTGGCTTTAAATTTTGCATAAGCCATTGCAGTTGAGAAGGACTTGCACTCCATTGGAGCAATTGAATACCATGATGACTCTCTGAGACACCAAGGATGTTGGTAGGAAAACCATGCCTCTTCAAAAAAATATAAAGAAAAACATTCTTTTGATATTGAAAGCTTGACCAAATATTTAAATACAATCACTAATGAAGCATCTAAATTAAAGAGAAAGTCAAGCGAGGCATCTACCAGTAGTAAGTCCTTTAAGTCATTTTTACTAAGAATAAATAACAATAATCAACTTACTAAATATGCTCATAGCTCAAATGTGGTTTTGAATGTCGAAATCTTAGGCATGAAAAACTACTACACTTTCCATCAGGAGAGGCATTCAAAGAAGACACGCCCACAATGGAATCACAACATGACTGTTATGGCAACCCATATAGTTTATACTATATTAGCAAATAAGCAGTCAGAGTAGACAAAAGAAACAAATGAACCTAACACGGCTAAAGAAAGTTCAGGTATTGGACATTCAATCAATGCTTTTGATATCATTTTCAACACTGAAAATAAAAGTATTGAAGAACCACCCAAAGATGAAGCTCCTCCCCATCAATCAACTAGTTGTTAAATTTGAGGAGAAAATGACCCTTTTCTAAATAGGAATTGAAAAGGAAAGAGTTAAAGAAACAATTGTTAAGAAGGATACTACCACCAAATAATCCTTCTTAGAATAAAAAAAAAAGTTTGGAAATACTATTACTAAGAACACTTCCACCAATAGTAAAAGAAATTCTATCACACTGGAAGTGGCCAACAAAGCCACACCTCCAGACACTACAACACTACCCGTTCAAAATGAAAGAATTGATTATAACATTATTTATGACATGAAAAGAGCTTGTGCTAATGTTTCCATATTTGAGATTGCAAATATAGCAGGCCAGTGTGATATGCTTGTCAAAGCCTTTTTCACAACCTTCGTCAGGTTACAAAGCTTCTACTTCTCAAACGATGTTTGGTATATCTCTTGGAATTCTTGAATCTGTAGTTAACACTGTAAATTTAAACACTAACACTCTGTGCCCCCATTTTTGTTAACTTTTTAAATCTTAATTTATAGTGTCCATAATTTTTTATTTGATTTAGGTGAATCTATGAAGGTAATTCCATTATATATGGCTAAGAAAATTAATGCTAAATGGGATAAAATTGATGCACGAATCATCCAGCTATACAAATCACTAGCCCAAATAATTAGTGAACTCAACAATTTTATTATTTTCCTCTCATCAGACCATAGATTGCACCAATTTATTAATATTGTTATTATGGACATCCCTTAAGCTTGTGGTTTACTGTTGAGTAGAAATTGGTCCGGTTAACTTCAAGGATATTTTTCAATAGACTAGACACATTTATGGCTTCCATACAAGGGCATAAACAACCAAATTCGAGTAGAAATTGAACCCTACTTGGAACATATTGTGACACCACTTGAGGGTCATAATGTGCCTGTTGGATTTGCAAACGTGATCTTCGGGAATTGTTTCTTGGAAATTGATCATAGATGTTATCAAGTACAACCATCACTCGTCCTACCAAATACATAGTTGGAGCTCCTTCCTTGCACTCCAACTAGTGCTAGGAACCTTGTAACATAGATGTACATAGTAGTAATAATATATGAACTCTCTTAGTAGTTAGCGATATTTTGACTCTGTACTTCGATGATTCAAAAAATTGGGATGGTTTTGGAGCTAGTTCTATTCTCACAAACCCGCAAAACAAGACGTACATTCTATCATGCCTTTTGGAGTTTGAGTCGACAAATAACACTGTCGAAAATGAAGAACTCATTCTAGGATTAAAGAAATCCATTGACCTTAAGGTAGAGATACTCAAGGTAATTGTTGCACTCAAAGGTTATTACCCACTAGGTACATAATACTATCCGTTGTGTTTCACCAAGTTTAAAAAACTACCAGTAGGAGATATGATGACTTACTTCTCATTTTAAAGCTTTTAATATCATTTTTTTCGTAGAATTAGAAATGCCACAACAAATACATTAGCTAATGCAACTACTAGGATGTCACCTTTAAAAAATGAATTTTTTTTTTTTTTTTTTTTTTTTGTAGAAATTATATATAAACCATCTATACCTGAAAATGTAACTAAATTTCATGTTTTTAATGATTACCAACAAATATTACATTTTATGGCCAACACAGACGTTTTTGAAGATGTGGCCATTGAAAAAGATGTGAATTTTTTATTTTTATTTTATTTTTTTTTTTGTGTAGAAATTATATATAAACCATCTATACCTAAAAATGTAACTAAATTTCATGTTTTTAATGATTACCAACAAATATTACATTTTATGGCCAACATAGACGTTTTTGAAGATGTGGCCATTGAAAAAGATGAGCACGATAAGGCTTTGCAGGAAGTAGCTGATGTCATGAAAGGGAATATTATGCTTAAAGGAATGGTGTCTCTGGAAAAACTTTATGACCTGCAAAACCGATTCAGAGGACCAATTAATACTAATTTTAGAGCTCAAATTTATCATATGGATAAGTCAATTTGGGAACTCATGGCGATCTGGAATATGTAAACCTCGGTACATGTTGTTCTCCACAAGAAAGACAAGAATTCATCCACCTTTTCAAACAGTATTGTGACGTGTTTGCATGGACTTATGATTATTTAAGACATACGATACTCATATTATATAGCATTTAGTTCCTATCAAAGAAGGGGTGTAACGATTTCAACAATAGCTGAGGAAAATTCATCCAACACTTGATCCCCTAATCCAAAAGGAATTAAGGAAGTGTTTGGATGCTTGGATCATTTTGAAGGTCAAACATTCTACTTGGGTTTCAATTTGGTCTCAGTTAGGAAAAAGTATGGTGAGATAAGGTTACGTGTCAACTTTTGCAATCTCAACCGGAATCAGACAAAGATAATTACCTAATTCCATACATGGAACATATTCTCCAAATAGTATATGGGTTCAAGATGTTCTCGCTACTAGACGGGTTCTCTGGTTACAACCAGGTGCCAGTGGCAGAACCAGACCATATTAAGACCACTTTTTCGACCAAGTGGGAGACCTTTTCCTTTAAGTGCATGCCATTTAGACTTATTAATACCGATTCTACATTTCAAAGAGAAATGGACATCTCTTTCCATGACTTAATTGGTCAACGTGTAGTAGTCTATCTGGATGATGTAATTGTATTTTATAAAACAAGATCAAATCATGTGCATCATCTAAAACATATATTTCAAAAATTTCACAAGTATGGGATTTCTCTCAATCCCAAAAAGATCATCTTTGGTGACTCAAAGGGTACTCTCTTATGACACATCATTGCTAAGAGCGAAATCAAAGTTGATTTGGAAAGGATAAAAATATAGCTCAAATCTTGTTCCCTGTAAACAAGAAGGCTATCCAATATTTCCTGTGGAAGATTAATTTCCTACAAAGTTCATCTCTAAATATGCTTAGATAGTTAAACCATTGCAAGGGATGATAAAGAAAGATGTAATATACAAGACACAAATAAGGTATTAAGAGATTTGCATGACAAAGTGATAGGTGGACACTTTGTGGGTGATACAACTGCATAAAAAATAATGAGGGCTGGTTACTATTGACACAACCTATTTAAGAATTCTAATGCTTATGCTAAAAGTTCCTAACTTGTTAGAGATGTGATGCTCGAGACCAGAAGTCAACTGCCCCATTGCTACCAATAGAAATTGAGAAATTGCTCCAACAACACCGATACATTTTAACAACAACAAAATATTTTACTCGGTGGACTGAAGCAATTCCTTCAAGGAAATTCAATGATTGAAAAGTCATCCAATTTCTAAAACAGAACATCATAACCAAGTTTGACGTTCCAACTTCTCTTGTCTTTGATAATGCAACTTATTTTTCCTCATTGAAACTTTATGAGTTTGCATTTGAATATGGTGTTGTATTAAAACATGCATCAAATTATTACCCATAGGGAAACAATTTATCATAATAGACTAATAATAATCTTATTTGCATAATTAAAGAAACCATTTTCTCTCAACAAAGGAACTGACACAATACTTTGGCGGATGCATTATGGGATGATCGTGTAACTCTCAAACCCTCTCTTAAGACTTTACTATACCTCCTCGTGTACAGTACAAAAGTTATATTTCCACCTAACCTATATCTTCCAGCCTTGCATCTCTCCCAAGATTCCCAAGGAAAACCATGCCTCTTCGTTCAAAGAAGGATAGATACCTTGTTTAAAATCGAGGAAGAAAGGATCAAATCTAAAGAGATATTTTTTGCACATCAAAACAATATCAAGCATTGGTTTGATAAGAAATATGTAGGGACTAAGAGATTCGATGTGGGTGACTTAGTATTAAAGTTGGATAAATCCCATGAAGAGAATGGAAAACGCACGAAGTTCCAATCTCTATGGATAGAACCTTACATCATTGAAAAGAAACTCGATCACAAAGATTTCAAGCTGAAATTCCTAGATGGGAGGACTAATCCTCTTCCCATTAATGGCACAGATTTTAAGCACTATTTTTAGTAGCAACTCTAAATTGCGTTCCTTGTACAATTTTCTTTCTTGTCTTTTGTCACCTATCTTATGTTTGTCGTTTCAAATCATGTTCCATATTGTTTTCTATGTTTAATTCGTTGTAATAAATAAGACCTTGTGTGAAAAAGTGTATGACTTTGAAGGGCTACGTGATGAAATAAAGGGGGAATGTGACAACCACAACACTTGGATATTTGTCAATTCTTAGTCTTTGTTTGGGAAAATTCCTTAGGTTGAGTCAGGTCCGAACATAAAATACTATATATTCAAGAAGATAACCTTGAGTGAACCCATGAAACCTGCATATATCATGGTATCCCAAATCCTCAACTTGGTATTAAGTCCACTTGGTGTTTTACATCCTTATCTGATCGAGTAGAGAAGGATAAGGGGAAAATATATAATGAGAAAAACTATATTAGAGATTATATAAATACTTCTCTGAAGGGGAAACCTCTCTTGCTCTCAATAATTTGGGATCCCTCTTCCACCCCATTAAATTAATAAGTGAGGAAGCACATTTCTACTAAATAAATAAATAAAGGGTGAAAGAAGAGAAAAGCTTCATGTGCAGAGAGGTGAAGTATGTGACTTCGATAGAGTACTTATCAGGCTCGTTGGTAGCAAAGAAATTCTTGTGCTCTTATAGTGACTTTGTAGGGTATTGTCCATGCATGTTGGTAGTGGAGAAACACCAGAGATGAAAATCATACTCTGAATATTTTAAACTTACCATTATATATTACCCTTTCCTAGATTAAAACAATTATGATATGGCATAGTCTTTCATGCGTTGAACCAAGGGAATGTAGGGTGTTATACATATAACCAAGCTGAAAGGGGAAGTTAAGGAAATCTAATTGCTGAATCAATACCTCCTGAAAGGATAACCCTCTAAATGAAAGTTATTCCTAGGAAGAGAAGCTGAAGTTCGCCAAGTGTTGTCATTGGCACAACAACCTCCAAAACTTCACTACATTCAAATTTTGAGACTACCTAACTGTTGTATCAAGTGTCGCTTTTGTTTTCAAGTGTCACTTCATGTCATTTTACATGTTTTAAGTGCTCTTTTACATTTGTAAGTTTTGTCGCATTGTTTAGAAAATCTTTGGTGTACTTCATGGTTATAACAAACTAATTAGTCATAAAATGACACTTTTGGTCGTAGTCACACACACTTTGTCTATTATACTTGGAGAGTGTTTGTAAACTGGATTTTTGATGTATATTTCTCATTATTTTATCCTATATAAGTTTTACTGATGAGTTGTTGTGCGTCGCACTTGATTTAATGCCTAACTCATTGTGTTTTCCTCTTGTATTATCCTTGATACTTAGACAAACTTTGTTTTTGCACAAGTTGGCCCACCAAGGCTAAGAGAGCACATAACATACTTTTAAGCCTGAGTCGAGACCCCTTCTTTTTTTAGATTGTGCCTTGCACCCTCCCAAAGTGCATAGCGCACTTTGAAGAAATCAAGCCTTCCTTCTTGCTTCGGGATGCACCGTGTTCCCTCACAAATCCCTCAGTTGAGCACATGGCACATCAACAATGAACATGAATCATCCTTCAACCTTCACATGATGCTCTGCACCCCCCTTGTGACTTATAATTCCCCAATGAGAACATGGCACATCTACAAGCATCATTGAATCCCCTTTATCCTTTAGCTTGTGCACTACACCCTCCCTCAAGCTTTTTATTCTCAGTTGAGCGCACAACGCATCCTCAAGCCTCGAGAACTTGGCCCTTGTCCTTTGACAATGCACCTTACACCCAGAAGTATTTATCCTCTCTTGCTGAGTGCACTGATGAACCATGATCGGAAAATTTGCATGAAACATGTTAGAATAGAGGGTTCTCAGGCTAATGTTTGTTTTCCATGAGTGATTGTAGTTGTAGGTGTTCCAAAATAGCATGGGAAGGATGCATGAGGATATTTATCAAGGGGAGCAATTTGAGGAAGTATTCAAGATTAAAGAACACATAATGACATGAGATGAAGAACATTGGAATCTTGGTGATCAAAGTAGCTCATAAAGACTTCATATGATCTGACACCCTTTGGAGAGTAAAGGCAACAACAACACAAAGTTGAAGGAAATATTGAAGATACAATTGGTAACATTGTCACCTCTCAAGAAAATCCATGTCATCAGTCACTATGAGTCCAAGTCATTAATGTTAGTGGTTTGTAATGTTGTCACCTTATGATGATGTGAAAATGATGATGTAACTATTTAATTATTGTAAGGACAAAATGTGGAAGCCCAAGGGTTGTATAGGGACAAAAAATCCATATGAAGAAGTCCAAAAGACACATGTAATTCCAAAATTCATGAATAATTTCAAAAGTTATTTAGAAGTCCAAGAGCTATATAGAAGTCCAAAGTTCATAAGAAGTCGAAAAGTCATATGAGAAACTCAAGAGTCATGAGGATATGAAAGGTCATGTATCTAGTTGTAAAATAAGCTTCATTATTCAATCAAAGCACTTTTCACCTTGGATTATCCCACAAGGCATTAGAGAGAGAGATATTTATTTTGGAGAGAAAACAATGGCTCGAACGCTCCACTAGTATAGATAGTGGCATTCATTGTACTCATATATCTTGGAAATTTTGGTTAATACTTGAAGTCATTTTGCCAAGACATTCTCATGCATAGATCATAGATATTTCGAGACTACTCTTCAAATGTTTTTGGTTTATGTTGGCTTACATATGTACTAAAGAAATTGAACAATTTCGGTGGCTTTGGTGCTTAAATTGTTGCAAATGTATTGTGCTTGTTATAATGATCATGTGATCTATTTGAACTATTTCGTTTGATGACTAATGATCCTTCCTTGTTTATGTGCATGCATCTTTACTAGATTAATACTATTACTTTTCTTTTAGACACTCACTTTTGTTCCCTGTAGTGAAAGAACCATAATACATTTACAATTGAAAATTTCATAAGGCGTGCTCTCTTTCTCATTCAAAAGTACATGTACGTTACTCTCTCATGCTAATCGCTCAAGCTAAGGCAAATTTTTAAGTTAATGGTAGTCGGGCCATAATTCTGGATGAGACTCCTATACCAAATGATGTGAGGTCTAATTGGTACTTCATATCAAGGAGATCACTTGTATGTTGGCAGGATCCAACATTGTCAATTGAAGGCACAAATCTATTTATTCATTGTACATAGGTTTTTGTGTAGAGGCTTGAGAATCAAGCAGAGCAATTTCTCTTGGGAATTGTGCAAGGAAATAAGAGAAATTCTTATTTTTTTGGGGTAGAATTACACTAGTAAATATGAGCTCATAGTAGGCCTTATTTACCTATGTGTTGAGAAAGTCTTGTAGGGAGTTGATCAGTATTGCAAGGAACTTCAGGCTTGAAGACAATTATTTGTAATAGATCAGATTGCTCAGTTGATTACCACAAGCAAAAGGGGTTTTTCCCAGTTGGGTTCCCTAGATAAATTTTGTGTTGAATGTGTGATTGTGTTTCTATTCATTTTTTTCATTCTATAAAATTTTTAGTAGAAGAAATATTTTGTCTTTTGTTATCAGTTAGATTTCATTAGGAATTCCAAGGTTTCAAGCATTTTCTATAGATTTCATTAAATCTATGGTGAATAGATTGCTTCAAGAATTCATGAAATCGAAAGACTAGCGGAAACATAATTATGATGAACATTATTGCATGCTACAAGTGTTCTCAAATTCTTGACCATCCGATTTTCTGTTAACTAATATTAGATACTTTAGCTTTATTGATTATGTTATAATGACCTTAGCTAAATAATATGTACAAATCCTTGTTTTCCATTGTAGATGCCATTTTCTTCTTATGGTCTATGGGAGCCCAATCCCATATCCTAATGGAATAAAAACACTTTACTTTTACCATTTTTTTCAAGATTTACAATCCTCAATGATAGATATATGGTTTTATTAAGTAATATTGTTTTTTTATAACTATGTTTTGAACAAGATTTTGTATGCACTTCCATTTGAATATGGATACAGTTATTACTGAATCTGATTCTGTATCAATTTTATGATAATATTCTCTAATAGTTTATGTACATATGCTACGCGCCATTAAATTATATGTAATTCTCTATTGTTGTATAAATAAATTCCATTCTATGGAATATGAAAGTCTAGACAAAGTTTTTATTGTAGTTCTTTCACATTAAGGAATCTGGTAGAATCAAAGTTTACATTGCTTAAATAATTATGTTTTTTGCACTCTCTTTCTGCATACAATGAAATAATACTCAGTATTGGAGTTCTAGTTATGTACAACAACATTGTTTTTTATGCCTATGTTTTCAATATGATATCGTATATATCTAGGTTATAGCTATATTGATTGTCATTTGTATCTGGTTACAATTATCATTACTCAATATATGTCTATATTGAATTTATGATAATGCATTCTATATATTTTTTAGGTCGTTTTAATTATGCATAAACATATTACTAATTATTTATGTTTTCTGCACACCCTTTTTCATACAATATATCTGATTTATTGTCATTTGAATTTCAATACAATTATCATTCCTCAACAAGAGTCTATATCGATTTTATGATAATGTATTTTATATATTTTTGAACATATTATTTGAGTCTTCATTTTATATATGAAGCTATGTTATTAATTGAAACGAAAATGAACATAAATAACAACTTCTACAATACAATACTCCCTCCTTCAAATCTGCTATATCTAGATCCTTTGCATATATGAAACAAATCAACCAACTGTACTAAAGATCCAAATGATCTTTAAGCACTTCACACAATGTAACAACATTACTTGTTCACATAGACAATCTATTTTCTTTTACAATGTTAAATCAATATTGTGCGAAATGCATAGAGAAAAAAATATTCACTTGGTAAGAGAATTGCAACCCCATTATTTCTGAAATCTTTGGACCATTGGAGAACTTTGGATAATGTATCAACATTAATTTTTCTGCACTTGTGCATAGTAATATAGCCAAAAAAATATATATGATAGTAATCTCTAAACAATTACTCTAGCTAGTTAAATTTCTCCTACATTGTTAAATTGTATTGATGCACTTTCTAGATTCATTGCCTATAAAATAACTTTACTATCTATCACAAGTATGTGTGGTATTATCTTTCCTTTGCATCTAGATTTCCATTTTAAAGGAAGTTCATGCACAATTTTCATTGAATCATTACTAATAGATCACAATATAAAATGCAAAAGTTGTGCAGATTTAGCTTTCCTCCACATCTGCATTGCAATTTCACAACAAATTAATGCTGAACTATTGTTACGGGAATAATAAACCCTGGGGCATGGGTTGAGCACCCCAACAAAGTGAAGGGCGTACACCAACGATAAGCAAGAAAACAAGCAATCCCAATGCTTAAACTACTAAAGTAGGAAGAAGAGATAATACCCGAAGATCCTACGTTTGAGGTCTTTCACATAGGGTCCAAACCCTTTGCTTGCTCCAATGCTTCATAACCTACAACTCATTCAAGAAAAGTATATATACTAGTAGTAGTTAAAAGCATGTTCATGATGTAGATGTTAGATCATATAATAATATAAATATAAAACATGAAATCATACATCATTAGATTATAACATGAATTAAAGCATTAAGATCATAACATCAGGAACAAGATAGAGCTTCTTTATCGATGACTACAAAAGAATGTGGAAGAATACAACCTGATTCGTCCATGGCTCCAAGAAAAACCTTCCTCTGAATCCATCTAGCCCAAGCCTCAACAATCCTCTTTCAAATGCATACACACAGATGCCATAAAAAGGAGATGGACATATCTATGAGGAAACAAGGGTTTCCTATAGCTTGGAGTGCAAGAGGCATAGGGATAAATCAGACTTGATTAGGGACCAATTGGATATAATGTCAATACCCTATCTCTCCAAGCGAAACCTTTCTCTGGATCCATCTAGCCCGAGCCTCAACAATCCTCTTTCAAATGAATACACATGGATGCCATATAAAGGAGATGGAAAAATCTATGAGGAAACAAGGGTTTCCTATAGCTAGGAGTGCAGGAGGTACAAGGATAAATTAGACTTGATCAGGGAAAAATTGGCTATAATGTCAATATCCTATCTTTTTATCCCCTTAGGCCTTCCCCATGAGGTGTATTTATATCACCCCAAAACATTTTTTTCAATTGGGATACATTTAGGCCACGAGCTCTTATAGGTAGGCTTCTGATGTAACCCGTAAACCCCACCCAAAAAATAGGGATTTTATATTTTTTTCATATTTTAAATAATATACGTGGGTTGGGTATAGCTAGACCCATGTGTGCACGTGATTTTTGAAGGGTAGAGTTGAATATGGAATTTAAAATAATGTTTTTTAATAATTGGACCAAGGCTGAAGGGAAAGGGTTGCCCAAGGCCATGGCTCAGAGCATCAAGTATATAAAGGTGATACATGATGCTATAACAGATGCCCCCTAACATATGATGTCAGAAGAGGTACATGATGGCCGAAATGTATTAAGTGTATAGAAATAATCATGTGAGGACTTGGGAGGAGATCACCAGATTCCAACCTGCCAAACCAGTGGAAGAGATCAGAAAGAAAGCTCATGTCTGAGGCAGGCATACCCATGCTCAAAGATAATAAAGCATGTCCACATATCAAGTGTAGAGTCGATCCAATATGTATACAAGTACAAAAGGAAATTGAGAAATACATAGTGGGTCATCTAATCATAGCGGCAAAAGTAGATATCACATATATAAGAACTGATCAATAATATTGAAGTAGATATCTGATCATCAAAGTCACATAACTGATCCTCAAAGTACCAAGTCAAAAAGTGCAATAATGGTATTGCATGCAACTTGGGTGCCAATATATAAGATGATGTTGTGATGAACTGCAACATATAAGGTGGATGGTGCTACTGGCAGCAAACTGGAGGGACTGACAAGTGAACCAAAAAATGTTGATGCAATCCGAGGTCTTCACTGAACGCCATGGTACATCTCTACACTATGGGAATAAATGAGCTGAAGTCGACCATGTGAGAAATCATTTGTTATCGGTCATTGATGTATATTGTTAACAGACATTAGACAACTCAGCGATAATGATGATGAGAGTCAATTTACCCTAGTACAATCTAACAAGTGTGAATAAATGAGTTGAAGTCGAACACCTGAGAGAATATATCAATTAGGAGACGTTGACGTATTCTCACTTTCGATAGGGAAGGAGTCTACCACTAATGATTGCAAACCCTAAGATACTGAAAAACGACTCTAGACCTTGTTCCCATAGCAATGAGTTGGAGTCGATGGGAAAAGATCTATTGGAAGGAAGGAATTAAGGCATCCTACATCAATCCAGCACAAGTGTAACCCACAGGCCAATAATGTGGAAGGAATCAGACGAAGAAAACTGAAGTAACTAGACCGAAGAATGTTTCCGGCATAAAGATGTCACTAGCGCACGACAGAAACCCTCTGAACCAACCAATAATTAAAGCTGACACAGAGGTGAGTAATCCACCAATAGGGTCAAATGGAAACCAAGGTACTACACAAATCCTAATGTGTGGTAATGTAAGTGGACGTTGAACACAAGGGAAACCACTCAATCAAAGACCCATGATACTAATCGATTCCAACAAGAAACCAGTGGAGACCTTCTTAACCAACACGAGCAAAGGACTGAATAGCTTATGTGATACTAAATATAACTCTAACAGGCCAGGTATGGACAACTAAAAATGAGTCAAGAGACACCGCAGAAAGGCCGACTCAGGTTTACTTCCCTTGAACAAAAACACAACTCAAAATGTGGTTGTATGGTGGCATATGATAACTTTGTACAACTTTGTCACACAGAAGTCATAAACAAACTCTCCATATGATTGGAAGAGATAACCAACCAGAGGAGTACTGACTAAATAACAAGCTTGTAGCTCTCCTAAGTCAAACTAAAGCCTATCCTGATGGAGGAAAGACTTTCTTTGAGTGCTTTCTTCAAGGGTGACACAACTGACTCTTGTTGCCATCAATTATGGAAGTAAAGTCTCGTTCCTGCTATTTTTTGGAATATATGATTTTTTGTCTTTTCATATTTGGAAAGCCTGAAAAAGAATAAAATAATGCCTATGGTACAGTGGAAAGAATGATTGTCTAGATACAAATGCACTAGTTCCTGGGAGGGGAACATTCCTATGCTCAATGCAAGGTGGAAAAACTGGTCAATGACACTCAAAGGAATGTTCTTTCCATGGGTATAAGGTGTCAAGTTGCAGAGGCTAAGTGATTGCAATGTTTATTCTGCAGAAATACATGGTCAAAAAGTGGCTTATACATGAGTCCAAGTGAAGCCGACTTAAGGCCAAAAGGTACAAATAGTCAACATGCAATGCAATAGTACAACTCAACATGTGGGAGCCTCTAGGGTATAAAGCCATAAATATAGCGAAGAAGAAGGAGAATGAAGCTTCATCCTAAAATTCATGGGCAGACTAAAGAGGACTCTCGAGCCTAGTCAATATTTGTAGCATGGGAAACATATGCTAGTGAGGATCTAATTAAGAAGCCCATGTAAAGGAAGGCTCTACCATCATGTCATGATTTTATAAGTCGACGAGTGAAAATAATTTAAGAATCATAACACAATGGGGTAGAACCTATGGCAACATATTGTAGTATGGAGGCTAAAATGCATAATGAAATGAAAAAAAGTGAATTTCCCTAACCTATATACCAGTGACGAAAATGATACCTGCCATGACAGGTCAACGGTCATGGAATCAAAGTGGTAGAAAAAATCTCAAAGTATTCAATTTAACCTAAAAGATAACCTATCTCAGCACTCAAAGCCAAAAGGTCACAAATTTTATAATTTTTTAAAAATAAAACATAAACTTTGTAAAAGTGGGTTTTTAAAAGTTTTTGAAATTACAAGTTATAAATATACCTTCTGACTCAACAAACCTCATTTGTGTTTTGAACAATTTAGAGAAAGAGCTCTAGAGAAAAGACCAACAACCACAATCCACCCTTTTTCTCGACCCAAACAACTACCAAACATCCAGGTAATCCTCAAATTCGATTTCTCAATGAATTTTTATGCATTTTAAGTATTTTTTCAACAATTTTACCGTTGGAATTTTTTTAAAATATATTTTTACTTTGCGCATACGTGGGTTGGGCATATTGAAGTCACGTATCAGTAAGCCTTATATGCAACTATGTATGAAATGAACCCTCGTGTGCCCAATAATTTTTTTTAAATTATGAATTTATTTGGATAAAATGCTTGATTTATAGGATGAATATTACATGGAAGGAAAGAGAGCACAATGCAGTGGATAATGAGTTAATGAATGATCCATTAGCATTGGATGCATTAAAAGGGTGTAGATTATTGAAATTTCTCAAAATGCCAAATATGAAAACCAACAGAAGGTTGCTGGAGATGCTTGTGAATTACTGGGATCCAGAAGAACATGCTTTTATGACTGATCAAATGTTCTTGAAAATTGAAGTATAAGATATCTACTTCATCACTAGATGTTCTTGGAGAGGAGAGCTAGTTAACCTGTAAGGAAAGGCCTAAGGAAACCTTAGCGTGGATGATTACATTCACATATATTTCCCTAGAAACAATGAGAAGGTAGGGACACGAATCCCAATCAAGAATGTGGAGAGTATACCCCTCAGAATTCTCCTTTTTACCATTGTGAGGGTAACAGGTTCAACTTCATTGCACCAAGCATCAGATGTTACAATGAGTCTAACATTCAATTTCCCTCACCACAGTCTTTGAGTGGTGTACAACCCTCCTAATCAATCTGAAAAAACAACTCACTTCTATTAAGAAGATTAATAGGAAACACTTTGGGTATGGTACCATCCTTTTCACTTTCTTCTTTGAGAAGCTACTAGGAATTCGACCCAAAGTAATGTCCACCATTAGTAGCCTAAGAGATCCACAGATAGGTAGATGGGTTGATTTGATGAAGAGACTAGGGGGTGGTGAGGTCCCTAGAATGACATTTGATGATGAGTTTTTCCTTTGGTAGGAACAACAAGTCACTACCATCAAGAACTACCCCTATCCATGCATGGAATTTAAAGCAAATCCAGAGTGCTTCCACTCGACACTGCATGGGGTACCATTGGTACAATTATTTTTAAGGTTTTAAATTTATTTCATTTTTTGGATTTCAAAAATTATGAATTGAAATTAATTTTGATGACACAAAAATTCTTAAAAAATTGTTTGATCATGATACATATGTAGGATTGGTGAGCCCTCAGGGTCTACCTAGGAATAGGCATTGTGGAAGAGATGCAGAGAGTGTCATAGTTGAGACTAAGAGACTCCTTCATACCGTATAGAGGAACTTGGAGAGATTGACTCACCAGGTATCTATGGCAACAATCGAGGATCTACCAGAGGCTATGAAGATACGCATGGTAGGAGTACCATGAGATTGGGTGCGACTATTTCGACGGGTGGCTACTGCCATCGTCTTCTTCCGAGATGCACATCTGGGGCTGAACCCATAGATATAGATTAGAGATGTCCAGATCTTTTTTGATAGACATGATTGGGCTTAAGCCCTAATTTTGTAGGAAATTTTGTCCCGATTTTGTATAATATTTTGAATATAAAACTTATATCTATATACAGATAGTTTCATGATGTGATGACCATATATACAAATAAATTTTTATTATTTTTTATTTTTAATGTGATCAATGATTAATATGTCAATCTAATGCTTGATTAGCTATGGTATCAACAAATGGGTTTTCTGATCCTAGAATATGAATAAATGTGATTAAATTAAATGATCTTTGTAATAAGAACACTCTCAAAAATTGGTGATATAAATAAGGATCTCTCACACGATAGATGTTGTTTAACTGAGAAACCAGCAGTTGTGAATCCAAGTATAATAGTAGCAAATCAATACTAAGAGATATTGCTTCATATAGTAAGTTAACAACATAATTATATTTGGCAACATTGTTTGAAGCAAGGACGATACATATGCCTCTTGAAACCAACAACTAACTAGATGGATAGTAAATCACCCAAGCCACGGAAGCCAAATTCTGGGTATGTCGACTAGCACCATCGACAAACCCTAGATATACCAGATCATCCATCGATACCTGCCAAAGCAGATCAAAAATATCGATATCACCATGAAAATTATAGATAAATATGCACAAATATATACAATATCTACAACCAAGAAAATGATAGGCAGAATCCTAGGCATAATACTTTTTAATATAGAGCCCATTTATGGGCTCCGCCAGCTCATTTCCATCAAAATCAACCAATTCGTAATCTCCTTTTTTCAAGAACTTTTTAACGATATAAGGACTGTACCACATGGGTTTAAACTTACCTACCCCCAAGTATTCATTGTCTTGGTCGTAGACCAAGACAAGGTCACCTTTAGAGAAAACCCTAGGACACAGAACCTTATCATATTGAAATTTTATTCTCTTTTTATGAGCTTCATTAATTGTGGCAGCATCTTGACTCTACTCATTAAGATGTTCCAAATAAATGAGGCATTCTTCAAGACTAAAAGTGTCTGGAAGGAGTTCTACAACTAATTTAAGAGAAGGAATTTCACATTCCACAGGGAAGATTGATTCCAAACCATAAAATAGTTGAAAAGTAGTGAAACCCGTAACTGTCTTAACTGACATCCAGTATTCCCAAAGTGTAGGATATAACATGATATGCTAATTGGATCAAGCCTTATTAATTGCCCTCTACAAGATAAATTTCAGGGATTTATTCGCGGCTTCCACCTGACCATTGGCCTGAGGATAGTAAGGGGACAAATTCTCCTGCCGGAAATGTAACTTGAGAGCCAATTCAACCATCATCATGTTCTAGAAATGACTGCCATGGTCAGTGAAAATCTCCTTAGGAAATACTGAAACGAGAAATGACTTGGTTGAATAGAAATAGGGTTGTTGTTCCACCATCATTCCCAAAAGTGGGCATAGCTTCGGCCCACTTTGTAAAGTAGTCCACTACTACAATAATATACTTATGACCCTTTGCCAAAGGCAGGTTACAAGTTGTAAAATCAATGCCCCACTTTGTGAACAGACCGACGGTAATAACAGGAAAGAGCAGAATTGTATGAGCATGCATCTTCCAAGTATAAACCTGACAAGGATGGCATCTTTTCATTGCCTCAACACAATCTTTGAAAATCGAAGGCCAAAAATACCTTGCATGCAAGATTTTTTGGTTTGTAGCAAGCACAGATAGATGACCACCACAAGCTCCACTGTGGAAATCATTTAGTACTGGCACAACTTCTTCTAAGTTTAAGCATCATCTAAGGATTGAATCAACCCCGCGACGATATAAAGTGTCACCGATAATAACATAACTTTTCACTAAGTGACTCAATTTTCTTCGCTCATCGTTTGAAAAAGTGAGGGGAAACTTTGAAGTATGAAGATATATTATAATATCTCCATACCAAGGATCTTGTGAAGAAATAAGGAAAACATGCTCATTAGGGAATGATTCCTCATAAACCATTTCTTCTTCACAAGACAACTCTGAGATTAATTCCGCAAATACTAAATATTTCTTAGCTTTGGCTAACAAGAACTCGAGATCGAATTCTTGTAAAATAACAATCTGTCTGTTTATTTTCCCCCAATCACTCGCGTACTGAGAACAAACTGAAATGGGTTGACAACCTCTATGACAAAAGTTTTTCTAAGAAAAATATAGTGTTGAAGTCGCTAGACATCATGAACAGTTGCCAAAGCTAATTTCTCTACTGGAGAGTATCATAATTTAGGACCTACCAAGCCTCAACTTAGATAATAAATAACATGCTCATGGAGAGCATCGTGTTCCTGAACCAGAACCATAATGATGGTTGATTGTGCTGCAGTGAGATATAAGAGGAAATCCCTGCTATAATCGGGTAGACTAAGTAAAGGAGCAGAGTTCAATAATTTTTTCAAAGATCAAATGAGGCCTACACGAAAACATCCCATAGAATTGGAACTCCTTACTTCAACAATCTCATAAATCCCTTTGTAATCTCAGCATAATTGATGATAAATATCCTCAAGAAATTGGTTTTTTCTTGGAGACTTTGAAGTTGACGGATGGTAGAGGGGGATGCAATTAAAGTATTGCCTCAACCTTGAAAGGATATACACTAATCCCTTCAGTAGATTCTATGGATCCCAATAATCAACTGGATGTGATAGCGAAAACGCATTTATTCAGATTCACGACATCATTCAAAAACTAATAGAAGATGATGAGGATGATCAATTCTGTTTTGAGAAAGAGTAGCTAGGTCATCCAAATAAGCTTCAATGATATGTTTGATATCGTGGAAAGCGTAGGACATGGCCCACTGAAAATTCTCTCTAGCATTTTTAAGGCCAAAAGGCATTTTTTATATGAAAAAGTACCCCAGGGGCATATAAAAGTTGTCTTATGCTAATCCTCAGGACGAATAATAATTTGATTATAACCTGAGAAATCGTCCATGAAGGAGAAAATTTCATTCCCTGAACATTCATTGATAATCTGACCAATAAAAGGTGTGGGGAAATTATCTTTTGGATAAGCCTTATTTAAATCCCTAAAGTCTATGCATATGCGGATCATTCCTTTTTTTATCAACTGGGACTGGATTTGAGACCACTCAGTCAACTGAACGGGGCATATGAAACCCACCTTAAGCAACTTCTCAATCTCGGCTTTGATAGTTGCCACTTTCCTAGGGTTTACCGACCGAAGCTTTTGTTGTATAGGCTTCACATTCACGTAAGTCTTGATCTCATGCTAGACTATTGATGGATCAATTCCAGGGATTTCCTCATAATACCAAGCAAACACATCACAAAACTCTTTAAAAAGATCGGTGTAGATTTGAATCTCTTTAGGGGAGCATTCGACTTCGATGAAAACATTCTCAATTATATTGGGATTCCTAGAGATGTTCACCAGAACAGTTTCCGAAATAATAGACATGTTACCTTTGACAAAAATTTGTGTTGGAGCTAAAGGGTTTCAAATTGTGTGAGCATCACCAGTTGACAAAGGACTAAACAAAATTGATTCTACTTCATGCAAGTTTTGGAGAAAATATGACGGATGATGCAAATCATCCCACAGTCTATCTATACCCGTAATTTCTTCTAGGATTTCTTCCTCATATGGTAAAACGATTTCTTCCTCTGGTGAAAGAGGAGTAAAATCAGAATTTGCAGTATTAACTATAAATTGACAAGCAATTTCAGTTGTACACATGTGATATGCCATTCCACCCACTTTCCCTACTTATAATGTGGTGGTAGAAGAACGTAAGGGCCAAGGATCTGAAAAATAATGAGTTCTGAAGAACTCCCTTCAAGAAGGTCCCTTGGATGATGAAATGGAATTTATTTGAGCAATAGGATAAGGAATATCAAAAGTACCCATCAATGAGGAGTAAATTTTGACTCCTAAATTCTCAATAGGTTGCTTGGGATTATTCATCAAGAGAATAGAATAATCAGAGGATGAATTAGATTCTTTCGGAGAATACTCGATTTGATCAATAGTAACAATTCTCCCTTCACGAGGAAAGCATAGGATGTGAAATAATGATGATACAGTGGCATCCATTTCATAAATCCAATTTCATCCCAATAGAATATTATAATCCAAATTTTCATCGACTATTTCCACCTCGATATTGACCACCTTTCCCCCAACACAAACAGGAAAGGATAAAATAAATCCATGTGGCCTATGAGAATTACCATCAAATGCAGTCATAAGAGTAAGTGAAGGAAAAAATTAAGGAGATCCGATAACTTTCCAACATGCAATCAACATGACACATGTGGAAGCTCCCTCATCAACTATCACAAGATATTGATCTTTCAATATGTAGATTTAATCTGGAAAACCATGTAATGAGGTAGTCTCTTCTTAATATTTGACATGTCAAATGTAACAATAAGAGAGTTTTTTGGATTTATTGCCTCGATCGCAGTGAGAAGCGCACTCTTTTTTGATGGGCATGATTGGAGTACCTCTAACACGGACATCGCACAAGGACTTTGAGCCAAATCTTCAAAATGGAGTAATTTTGGGTAGCCCTCGCATTAGGGCTAATCATCGAATGTTTTGCAGAGCCTTTCATCTGAGGTATAAGATCAACTGTGAACCTCTCAATATGGAGTGGATCTAGAACACCGAGAGCGGCCTTAGCCTTAGAGGATTCTAGTTCACCATTATCATGTGACCTTGTAGTAACGTCAACATGAGAACTCATCATGTATACATTCAATGGATTTTCCCCTTCTTGGTTGCCCTTGTGGGGTTTCTAGTATTAGCATTCGCGCCAGAAAACATTTGCTGCCCTTGGGGAAAGGGATTAGTTAGAATGACTTGGGCGCTATAAGAACCCCACTGCACTAAAAAGCACTGACCATCCTAAATCTTAGGGAAAATATGAGTTAAATGGTCTCCATTACACAATTAGCAAGGAAATGTAACTTTCTTTTTGGACTCCTTTTTACCCTCCCAGTATTATTAGTGGGTTTGTTCGCATTACCCTTCCCATCCTTATATTTCTTCTTACCTTGTCCCTTTTTCTTCCCATCGGATTGTTGATTTCCTTTGGGGTTAGAAGATTGTACATCATTAATAGCTTAAGGTTGAGAAGGCATAGGCACTTACGATGATGTCTAAATCGAAGAATCAGTTTGTAAAGACAACTGTTGCAATTGACTTAGTAGGTTAGTTGTGCTATTATCGATCGATCCGACAATCCCGTCGGCATGGAGAACTAGCTTCAGTTTGGCTAAATCGATCTTGGATCGAGGAGCATTAGGAAAAATATTTCAAGAATCCTAGACTGCGAATATATAAGTTCTAATTGTTGGGCTCTAAAGATAGCCTGATCTCCGGTGAATACTCCAGAGAGTGATACATCCTTAGAAATTTTTGGCTGTAAATATTTTAAAAACTGTTTGAGAAGGAATTCATTAGGAATATAGGCTTTGATGAGCCTCTACCTTCTCTCCCATTCCTGAATATGGTCAGAAATGTGAGTTGCCTTGTCCTGTTGGAAACTAACCAATAGCTCAGTTCCAACATCATATCAAATGAGAAACTGAAAATGTTTCAAAAATATAGTAGCCAATTCACCGAATGAAGCAAGGTACCCCCATTAAGATCTATATACCATTTAGTAACATTTTCAGTTAAGGTGCATTGAAACAATCTCAAACTAATGGAATCGTTAATTAGAGAGTTAGATGAAAACCATAAATGGAATGTTGTTATATGGTCAGCCGGATCCTCCTAGGAATTTCCTTCGAATTGTGGAATATCCGATGGAATTTTGGTGGGAACCAGAGGCCAAGCTAGATTATATCGGATTGGACCATTTGTCAATTTTGAGAGATATGGAAAATTTAGGGTTGCTATGAATGGTAAGCATGGAGGAGCTTGAGAATTCCACCCACTATGAGAAGGATTCCCAACATTTTGAAAAGAATATCCTGGATTTTTAGAGGCGCCAGGTTGCCAAGGATTGTTCGTAGAAGAAAATGAACTGTAAGGAAAACCTTGTGGTCCAGAAAAATTCAGAGTTTGACCAACTCCTACTGAAAAGTTACCATGACCAGGAATATTTCCGCCAATCGAAGTATTAAAAGGATAGGAGAGGCCTTGGTAAGGGTTCCATGCATTGGCAAAGGGAGAATAAGCCTGAAAGGAACTTACAGAGGAGTAAGGCATGTTCCCCTGTTAACCAAAAGAAAATTGATTCCCGGTTCCCAAACCACTAAAAGTAGGATTAGTCCATCCTCGACAAGGATTATAACTTTGACCTTTAGTGGAGAAAGGAAGAGATCCTAAAGAAGGATTAAAATGAGGTAAATGACCACTTCTAAAAGGAAAACCATGAAAATAGGTTGAACCACTAGCCATAGAAGTGATAGTTGTGGAAACAACGGATGGCATGGTTAAAGGAACTGAGGGAACTACACTAGAAGGCATCCCAAAGGGGAAGGAACGAGTGTGGGAAGCAAAAGCTTGGGTGCCCCCACTCAAATATGTAATGGAGCCAAATATTGTGGTACTAAGAGTGATAGTAGATATAGCAATAGTACAGCCTCCTTGAACTGAAAGAGGAGTATGCTCACTAGTAGCACCCATAGTCGGATTCATGATCCCAGCAGTGGCCATCAAAAGAAAAGTACGATAAAAACTAGGGCTTGCTGGCCTATGAGTCAGGGTCCCAACGTATAATAGAACGTTTGGATAATTAGGAGGAAGAGGTGAAGAAGGAGTCACAGGGGACTCAGGAATCTATTCAACCTCAACTTTGTCTTCCCTCTGGAAGAGAAACCTAGAAAGGACAGGAGTATCCATATCGAAATCACGACTTGCACTAGGTCTACCTTATGAAACTATAGCCTAATGTGGAGGATCAATCACCGATGTGTTCGTTGCTACTGATTGAAAATCACAAGCTGAATTTCTCCTATGCCTTCTAGAATAAGGCTTGGAACTCGTAGGTGAGATCCCACGAAGCCTCCTGGACCGACGAACTGGTCAATCAACCACTTTTAATTATTATGAGCACTTCTAAAGACTCAAAAAATTATAAAGCTATGGAAGCCTAGGAGCAAAGAGAACTTATTGGAATGTCCCTAAAGATACAATAAATCAAGCTACTTTCAGGTATTTCCACTCTGGGTGATTAGGACCGAACACCAAAATACAAGAAAGTGAAATAAAGGACCTTTTGAAGATAGTTTGGGATAATGATGGCATAATCTTACCAATGAAGTTAACATAAATAATTACGCCGACATCCAATCAAAAGCCTTTTCCGGTGCACCCTCCAGAAGTACTAATGAGAGTGATACAACGTCTGCCTCAGGTACCATGGGTATTCCCTCTCGCAGTCATCTATGTGGTCCCTCGGAAAGGCAACTAAGGTCACCAATTTGTATCGGCAGTTAGACAGGGGGTATCTCTCTTCCTTGCCTTCACTCACCCTCGTGCTTAACTCCTAGAAGAGAAGAGCTTTCCCAGTCAACTTCACGATACTGGATTTCACTCTTTTAATCAACTTCTATGTTTAAATTTAGAGTGGCTTTGGAGAGTTAACTCTTCACTCACCTATTCCAAGGCCCTAAATGACCTAGACTAGTCGATGTTACTATAACAAATAAAAAAATTCTAGTTCATTTTTAATTTTAGCATTTGATTTTAATGGCTTTTCTTCATTTAGGGGTAAAATGGAAGTGCAACTTTATGATGTTATGGATGCAAAAAAAAAATCAATAGAAAAATTGGTTACATGTATATGCAACTTATTTTCTTTGATGAAAGACAATTCTACAAGGTTCTACGAACAAACCATGAAAAAACAAATCTTTTTTCTTTTTCAAAACACATGCTCACACACTCAAAATCTACCAAAAGATTAAAAAAGATTACAGTGCAACTATCCTAATACAAACTAAAATGCTTAATGCGATATTCTAAGGAATACTCTTAAGACAAGCAAATGCATTTCTCAAAATGATCAAGAGGCCAAACTTGAGAAAAGGAAGAACAAATTCAACCACAAAATTTTTCCCAAAATCAAGCAAATTCAACCTAATGAAAAGACTTCACACTTGTTGTAAGTGAGAAGAAGACCAAAAACAAAACCAAAAAGGAAAAAGAAAGGAAACAAAACAATCTTTTTATCTTTTTTTATTTTTAAGAACACAAAACGTCTTCGAGAAAACAAAAGCTACTACAGGCTTCAAGATCAAATTTGAGCATAAAGAACCTCAAATTTCATAAGCCACCGAAATCATAAGCATGATAAGACTTAAAGTGAAAAGAGGCTACAAACTCAAACAAAATGATCTGAAAAGCATCATAAAAACTCCAGTGAACAAGAAAGATTTCAAGAAGACCAAGAAAAATTTTCAAGATTGCAAGAAGGACTTTCTCAAAAACCAAGAAAAAACCAAAAATGCCAACTTTCAAGAAAGAAAGGCAAAGCTATGTAAATGCTGGTTTGTAAATGAATTAAAACTAATTCTCTGTTCCAAAAGGCTTAGAAAAACCAAGAACTTCACTAAGAAGCCTTGAACCTAAACAAAAAAACCAACACTTTACCAAAAAGCAAACCTTAGGTTGATTAAGTCTTTCCACAAAGAGAGATAGGAACTAAAAGTCTGCAAGAATTAGGACTTTCCTAGACAATCAATGACTATACAGAAGCAAGAAAAATCAGGAAAACCTTTACTGGACTCAACATTTGAAAAATTAATTCAAAACCAAGCATATGCGACTGTGCAGTGACAAACTCGTGTGTATACGCCACTGTTCTCAAGGACACACACGTATACACATGTTTCTTTGGAAAAAAGTGTGTGTATACGCGACTGTGTTAACTAAAACTCGCGTATAGAAAAGTCAACAAAAATAAATAAATAAATTTAGGCCTGATCCAGAAGATCAAATTTTTTTCCCGGGTTGCAAACAAGTCAAAGATATTGGAAAAACAAGAAACCAAACAAGAAGGCCTAGATCAAGAGAGAAGCAACCTAAACTAGGAAATACTAGAAGTATTTCCCAACAAAATCGCCAATTCTATTACGGGAATAATACACCCTAGGGTATGAGTTGAGCACCCCAACAGAGTGAAGGGCATATACCAACAAGAATCAAGCAAACAAGCAGTCCTAATGCTTAAACTACTAAAGTAGAAAGAAGAGATAGTACCCAAAAGTCCTACATTTGAGGTCGTTCCTGTAGGGTCCAAACCCTATACTTCCTCCAATGCTTCAAAACTTGAAACTCGTTCAAGGAAAACATATATATTAGAAGTAGTTCAAAGCATGTTCATGATATAGATGTTAGATCATATAATCATATAAATATAAAACATGAAATCATACATCATTAAATTATAAGATGAATTAAAGCATTAAGATCATAACATTAGGAACAAGATAGAGCTTCTATATTGATGACTACAAAAGAATATTGAAGAATACAACCTGATTCATCCACAGCTCCAAGTGAAACCTTCCTCCAGATCCGTCAAGCCCAAGCCTCAACAATCCTCTTTCAAATGCATACACATGGATGTCATATAAAGGAGATGGACATATTTATGAGGAAACACAGGTTTCCTATAGATTGGAGTGTAGGAGGCATAGCGATAAATTAGACTTGATCAGGGACTAATTGGATATAATGTCAATATCCTATCTTTTTCTCCCCTTAGGCCTTCCCCATGAGGTGTATTTATATCACCTAAAAACAATTTTTTCAGTTGAGATACTGTTAGGCCACAGGCTCCTATAGGTAGGTTTTTGATGTAACCCATAAACCCCACCCAAAAAATAGGGACTTATATTTTTTTCATGTTTTAAATCATATACACGGGTTGGGTATAACTAGACCCGCGTGTGCATGCGCTTTTTGAAGGGAAAAGTAACGTATGGAATTTAAAGTGATGCTTTTTAATAATTGGACCACGTGTGAAGGGAAAGGGATGCCCAAGGCCATGGCTCAGAGCATCAAGTATATAAAGGTGATAAATGATGCTAGATTAAGAGCTTTTAGTAAACATAGAGATTTCACTATGCAAAGATTTTTCATTGCATGGATACTTTTCACTATACAAACACATATGTGGAAAGAAAATGTGAACACTATACAAAGTAATGACTATCTGAAACAACTAAGTCGATGGAAAATTCGAAAAGCTATGGAGAATGCATAAGCTATGTGCACCCAACTTTTCTCCACATCCGCACAACCTTTAATCAATTAAGGTATTTCACTATATAGAGAGCTTTCACTATGCAAAAAGCTTCATGACTTCATTGTGTGAACAATTTTGTGTTGAATTAGCTTTCTTCTACATCCACGTTTCCATTTAATTATGTAGAGATATTTCACTATGCTAATAGCTATGACTGTGCGGAGATCCTTCGCACTTTGCACAACTTGCAGATACACATCATATAGTACTAAAATATTATGAATATTATACAACAATGATTGTCTTATAGAGATAAGTGGATAGATAATGTGAAAGCTATGTGGAGTTAGCTTTGCCCCACATTCACACAACTTTTAATCAGTTAAGAGCTTTCACTATATGAAGAGCTTATTTATGGATTTTTTGGACTATTTGAGCGCTTAAGCCAATTTATCACGCTAGTTGTTCCACACTTGTGCACAATAATATAGCCAAATAAATATAGATTAATTAATCTCTGAACAATTCTTCTAGCTAAGTAAATATTTGCTACACTGTTAAATTGTATTGTCGTAGTTTCCGTACGCGCTTTCTAAATTCATTGTATACAAAAGAACTTTATTGCATAAGAAATATGTAATATTTCTCAATATATGCTTCATGTATTAAGTTCAAAATGTGAATAGGGAGATTTCATTTTGGAAAGAGTTTTGTGTGATGAGATTTCATTATGCAAAGTTTTCGATGCACACCACAAAACCTTTGATCAATTTTTGTTAAGGTAGTCATAAAATCTATTAAAATGTCACCAATCTAATATAATAATAATCATTAGAAACAACTATGTAGACAAAAAATGCATGCAAGGGTGCATGATATCGTCGTACACTATCGTGTGGAGTACAAAACATGTGTGGAATTAGCTTTCCTCTGCATATACATTGCCACTTCATAGGAAGTTCATGCACCATGTTCATTGAATCATTATTGAGAGATCGAGACAGATGATGAGCTCCTGTTTTAATGATATTGACTTCATAACAAGAAGCCTATTTTTCACAGGGATTTATGCAAACTTAGTTTTCCTCCACATTCGTATTTCCATTTCACATAAAGTTAATGCTTAACTATTAAATCAATTAAGATATTTTAGAAAACCCAGAGCTTTCATTATGCAAACAACTTTCATTGTTTCTTCCACATCCACATTTCCATTCATTGTGCAGAGATATTACTCCACACTCCACCAATGGGTTTCACTGTGCCAAGATCCTTCAGACTCTGCATGACTCCAAAATATGCATTATTTGGTTCAAAATATTACAAATATTATATAACAATGATTATCCATTTCATTATGCAAAGATATTTCACTATGCCAATAACTATGACTATCTGAAGATCCTCCGCACAATCCACAAGCATACATTATTTAGTATTAAAATATTACCAATATTATATAACAATGATTGTCCACGAGAGCTAAGTGAATAGAGAATACAGAAGATGTGTGGATTTAGCTTTCCTTCGTATTCGTACAACCTTTAATCAATTGAAAACTTTCATTATATGGAGAGCTTTCACTATGCATAGCACTCATTGTGCAGAGGAAGCTATGTGAAATTGGTTGTTCAAAGGAAGCGTGTGCGCAGGAAGCTCCATGAAGGAAGCATGTCCAAAGACAACAAGTTAATGCTTAGTTATTGAGCATTCAGTAAACAGAGAGCTTTCACTATGCAAAGAACCTTCATTGCATGAAAAGTTTTCACTATGCAAACGACTATGTGAACAGAGGATACAAATGTCTTTCAGTCTATAGAAAGCTTTATGACTTCATTTCCAAGTAGCTCTGTGTTGAATTAACTTTCTTCCGCATCAACATTGTCATTTCACTATGCAAATGGATTTGAGTGTGTCGAGATATGTATTATTTAGTATTAAAATATTACCAATATTATATAGCATGGAAGTTGTGTGGATTTAGCTTTCCTTCACATCTGCACTACCTTTAATCAATTCATTCGCATTTACATTTCATTATGTGGAGATATTACACTCTTCCAATGGGTTTCACCATGCCTAGATCCTCCGCACTCCGCACAACTCGAAAGGTACATTATTTAGTATTAAATATTACGAATATTATATAACAATGATTATCCATTTCATTGTGCAGAGATATTTCACTATGCCAATAGCTATGATTGTTCGGAGATCCTTCGTACAACCCACATATATACATTATTTAGTATTAAAATATTACTAATATTATATAACAATGATTATCCAAAAGAGATAAGTAAACAGAGAATGCAAAATCTGTATGAATTTAGCTTTCCTTCACATTCATGCAACCTTTAATCAATTAAAATCTTTCATTATATGAAGAGCTTTCACTAGATGCAAATAGCTTTATGCATAGCAGTCATTATGTGGAGGAAGTTGTACAAAATTGACTATGCGGAAAAAAAAACATGTGCAATTGGCAGTGCGAATAAAACGTGTGTGGAAATGCAAGCAAAATACGAAGCAATTAGCGGTAAAAACAAACACTATACCACATTACAACTATTAATCTTGTTTCTCAAAACCACACTCCAAATCTCATTTTTTTTAAACAATATTTGCTTACCCTATATCACATATCGGTTCTAGACTTTTTATTCAATGTAAAACTCTAGTCCCAATAATGATATGCCCCTCTCCCGTCAAATAACAAAACTATAAATCATCCTAACAAAGTCAACAACATTTAACATAGGTATTACTGTCATCTAATATCGATATCAAAATTTTCTTTCAAACACTTGTTATAATACCTTACAATATTTTCATAACCCCATATTTGAAAAACTCCATATCGGGCATCAACAATTTTAATCACTATGCACTTCAATAAATCTTTTTGCGTGTAAACCATGTTAGGGCACTTCTTTTCATTTCAAAATTTTTATTAAGCTTATGCAAATCTAACGTTGGGACATAACAAATCTTAGGTTCATAATGAGCTTAGAAGAGGTGGAAAGTAATCAAAATAACATAAGATTTAAGAACCCATAGATGAGGATACAAGCTTATTTGTAGGAGGAGAACCTAAAACAAAATTTATTGTTTTTTCCAAGTGGGATATTAGATTTAGAAGGATATGTAGAAATTTGATGTTTGGTATTTCATAAGATTGTAATGAGACTTGCTCTCATTCCCTATACTAACATGGTGTGTTGGGTTATTAGTCATATTAACCTCAAAACTTGAACCATTGTTGACTATAAAAGGAAAGTCATTGGATCATTCAAGCTAGAGGATCTTGAAACTACTTAAGAGATACCTAAATTTGAAGTTATTTTTGATGATAGATTTCTCAATGAATTTATAGCCAAAGAAGTTACTGCATATCAACTTGAAATGCCATAGATCACTAAAGAATAATACCGTGATGAGGATCATTTTCAAATGAGAGATGATAACTTATATACCACTAATAGAATTAAGCATCCCCTAGGTTTGATTGCAACCATGCTTTGTATATTATTTGGAGAACATAACCCAAGCCATTTTAAAACATAATGGGTTCCCCTAATACACCATGTCTCGAACAAGGGAAGAATTTTTAACCGCTCAACCATAATATCCAATAATCTAAGGAGACAAAATGAGAAATTTGTTAATTCACCTCCTGGGTTTGTTTCACAATTATTCATGTTAGCATATTTGATGAATGTCATTTGTGTCAGGACTCCTTTTACTTTAATGAAATGGCACTAGTCCCCTAGCTTGAAACCAATCCATATCTATTGTTCTGAATTATGGGATGTTAAGGCCAAAGATCACTTTTATGGCATATGTAATAATTTGATGATTCCTTTGCATCAAATTGTTTTTAAATGTTTACGTCCTGGATTCATAGATGAGGTTATGGAGAGAAATGATCCCACCATGTATTGGTACATTGATGGCTTCCAACCTCCTCCAAATGCCTTACCAATATATGTTCTTTCCATGCTATCCCTTAGACTTAGTTGCCTATTAAATAACAATAACAAACAAAAGACCTAGATTTTGATTCCAAGAAAAATTTCCCTTCATTCCCAATAAAATTGGTTATTTCTACTTTAGTGCATTTCAAGCATGACAAGATAATGTTAACAACTTTAAATTTGATAAAAGTCTATGATGTTGTATTAAAAAAGCATGATCCCCTTAATATACTGCAGGAGCATTGCAAAACATAGATGGGTTTTAAATTATATAATCATGAAGACCTGCCATTTCACAAAGTATTCCAAGGGATTAAGACTTATGAGAAGTTTTTGCAAAGGATTCAAGATATCTTAGAAGGCCTCCCAGAGTAGAATTCTTTGCCTTTCAAAGGAGAATGTAATTGTCTTTGGGCTCTCATTTTATGATAAAGGATCAATGACAACAAGTTCAAGAACAATAAGCAAGTTCAAGTTCAATCCCTACATTGCCAAAACATTCTTAGTATGAGAAAACACATACTGAGAAAATAAAAACAAAGCAAGTGGAGATAAAGAATGTACCATTAGATAAATATTAGGTAGAGAAGGAATAGTCAGAGAATGTTAAAACATATAATGTGCATCCAAAACATACACAATCAGGGAAAGTGCAGATATGGGAGTCTCAAACTGAAAAGTTTCATATTGTAGAGCCTCAAATTGAAAAGATACAATTTGAACAAGTACAAACTAAGATTGGACAAATTTAGATTGAACAACCCCAAATAGACACATATCAAACTGAAGAAGCCAATACATGTGTATAAATGATTCTCAAGGAGTTCAACTTGAGGGACACTCAGGAATTATTACAATAGGTATCATTTCAATGACTCCTATTTCTATACATTTAGGTATCACTTCTCTCAATATTATTCATGTAGATTCTATTAAAGCCATTGAATAATAAGAACTTCATATTAGAAATTTTTCTTTAGCAACACTAAAAATGAAATCATCAGGGGAAGATGTAAGAGAAAGAGGGTTGAGTAGAAGGAAGAATCTCCAACAAAACAAATGATGTTTTTTAATGCTTCCAAATTCACCTAGGAAGAGTTTGTTAATGAAGTGGTTGAATCAATAGGGGAATTTACACATGCCAATAAATGGTCAATGAGTAATATGAAGTACATCATCAAGCAACTATTATATAAAATCAATGATTTTGAAGGAAAGTTAACAACAATCTCAAACAGATGTTGAATACCAACAAAGGACTTATGTTCTATTAGAACGGCATCATGGTTGTTTGAAAAATATTGAGGATCAACTAAAGAAGGAAATTTAGTAGCTACATCAAACTTATGTAAGATTAATGGTAGAAAAGGATCTCCAAATCAATCAACTCATGTCACAAGTCAGTGAGTTATGAGAGAAAAGTTTTGTGTAACAACCTCAGGTTAAATTTCCATGTAAATAAATAATGTATGGACATTATAAAAGAAAAATCCAAACCAAGGTCATGGGACATGTATTCCAAGCTGAATGAGAGGAAAAGCATTACATTGGGATCTATTTGTGGTTAATTATTTATTAACTATGGAAATTGGCATTGGCAAGAGGCAAAAGGCAGTTAATGGTAAATTAATTATTACATACCAACAAGGACATTAGGCAAAAATCCAAAAAGAAATAAAGGAAAATGAAAGAAATCCCACTTCAACAAGTGGGGAAGAGGAAGAGACAAGAAAAGGATAAAATTAGTAAAAGAATATGAACACAAGGAAAAATGAAGAAAAAATAAAAGAAAATAAAAGAAAATTGGAGAGAACATTCTAGCATTCTTTTGGGGAAAGAGAGGAAAAAGAAGGAGAAGATACAACACTTGGGCACAAGAAAGATAAGAAATACAAGTAAGGAAAAGAAGCAACTCAAGAGGAATTGAAATTGCAACTAAGAAGAGGAATGATACAATAGTCTTTAGAGGAAATTTCCAGCTAACAAAAGGCTTGAAAAATAACTAGCAAGGGCAAAAAGCAATAGAGAAAAGAGTAGCCAACAAGAGGATTTTTTGCAGGTAATAGTTTTCATGTTTGATTATCTTGCTGGGATTTGAATGCATTGTTCATGCATTGGTTCATTGGTCATTTTTTCCATCATTGGCATGGATATTTTCTTGGATTGAGAGTCATGTACAACCTTGCCTTATGCCATTTCCTAGATATCCATGATGTAGTGGGTTCCCTGTTTGGTTGAGCTTTAGATGCCAATAGATTTTGGATCCTAGTTGAGGTGGTCTCAGGAAAATCTCAAGGGTTGAGGGTGGAGATGGATTTCTCTAGGTAAGCCCTTGACAGGTGGGTGGAGACAAGAAAAATCCTTTGGTACGGTGAAGAAATTTTGAGGCATCCAAGCTTGTATTTGTTTTGGTGATTTCTAGATCTGGTGTTAGGTGAAATCACTATGGCTTGAAGATGTAGGTGGTTTTCCTCTAGATTCCATTTATGGTTATGTTTTGGTTTATCCCATGTAATCCCAAATTCAAGTTTGGAATATGGCATGGGGGTAATTGGACTGGAAAAAAGGATTAGTTCAGCCCAATCTATGGTCAGGTGGAACATGGAAGTCCCTGACTTGGTTGGTGCCATGCATATGTTAATATGCATTATTATTTAATGAAGATCAATCAACACAAATTTTGGTTTAATGTGTTGATTATGTGACTGATTTTTTATGACTCCATTATTGGTTGAGTGTATGTTACATGCATAGTGTATTTTTTGTTATATGAAGTGCTCTTGTTATTGATTTTTTTCATGGTTTGACATGCTCTTGGATAATTTATATGGATGCATGACATAATATGTCTTATTGCAGTCAATATGAGAGGGCGCAAGCCTTCTTAATGAACATTTGATAATGAAAACAATGAACAAACTATGCATTCTTGACCTACTGGTACCATAGTCACAACGTGTTTGTATAAATGAATAACATGTGTTGGGAAAGCATGAGCCATAACAGAGCCTAAGAATAGAGCATGGATACTCATACATATTGTTGATAGAGTTCTAGAAAAGTCTGGGCAGATGACTTGAATATTGGCCCTAAATTTCTCGAACAATGTATGTGGATGCATTACTAGAACTAGGATATCTCGACCAGAACTGCGCCGAGGATGGGTTATTCGTGCGGTTGGAGGCCTTTCACTGCACTGATAGGCCTGTATCCGTGTGGCTGAAAAGTAATATAGGTCAAGGAGTGGTCTACTCTTAGGGAAAATGATCACCAGGGAAAGTTAGGTTGATAACAGCGTGATCATGGTCTCTGGGTGTTTGTAGTCAATTCTGGACAAGTGGATCCCATTTCCATAACTTCACCTTGGAAGTTGGGTCAAGCATAGTAACTCTCAACTCACATTTACCCTAGTAAGCATGTAGAAGTGGGTAAATGTGGGGTGGGGTGTTAAATCTAGATGTTGAGTTCTTTAAAAAATAAGCATTGAATAACAATGAACAATTAAGACTAACTCATGGAGAATTTTATGAGACCTTGAATCATGTCTAAGTTCATCAGAAGACATTGAACAATTTTTGTATTTCAATTGTTGATAGATTATCTAAACACAATTAGGTGCAAGGTTCCTTTAGTAGGTTACCATCTCGGGGAGATAATCTACTCTGCCTACTCCAACGACCAGTATCACAAGTCCAGAAAAATTCTATTCTCATAAATACTTTTACTGGATTTGGATTTTTTTGTATTTCCATAATTAGAATCAACAAATCTTAGTGTGTTATGCTGAACATTAAAGTTTATATCCAATTAGATTAGTATTTGCTATGAAATCAAAATCTGAGAGATAAGGAAACTATCAATGTGTTTCAAAGTCAATACTTTGAATATGGTTGTTATTACTAAGATATTTTGCCATATGTAAATAGTCTATTATTAATATAAAAGTATGTTGATATTTTGTTATTAATATAAAATTGTATGAAAATCATTAAAAATATTTCTTCCTGATTGTCTGATTGTGAGGAGAATTAATTAATTAACGTGAAAGAAAAGTTTGACTTAGAAACTTCACCTCTAAAATTAATTGCAGTAGTCTATAACGCGACTTTTTGAAAGTCTCTCCGGCGGATTTTTCGGTCAAAATCCGGCAGCAATTCATTGAAATCCCAAGTTTGATAGCTAGTTTTTGCACAATCAATGGCTCATGGGTTTTTCAGGGCGCTGAATCCAAATATGCAGTTAAAAAACCATTTTAACTGCTTAAAAATCAAGATTTAACCTCATTTCTTCCGCCAGATTCCGTCACCGGAATCTCCAAAAAGTCGCATTATAGACAACTCCAAATTAATTTCACAAATCATGCACATTCACCAATAAAAACCATATGTGGGGGAGATAAAGAAGTCAAGTGCCATAGAGCAGGAAGCAAACGCTGAAATCTTTTAACTATCTATTTTTCGGGAAATAATTTTTTTTTTAATTTCTTAATTTTCAAATAAAGTAGGAAAAAACATTAGTTTTTGTTATTTTGCAACCTATTTATGCAACCCGATGCCAAGAGTTAAGGTTTCACATTTTTTGTTGGTTGAGAAAAGCAACCTTGTGCACTATTTCCAAGACTACATTTTGAGGAATTGAGAGGCAATCGATGATTTGATCCTTTAGTGTAAGAAAGTTTTCTTTATATATTTTCTTGTGTATTTGGATAAAGTCATTGTTATTTACCTTTCTGACGTATTTTTAATGTGTATGAGTTGATCCAATATTTTCACTGGTACCTTTTTGACGTATTTTTAATGCGTATCAGTTGATTCAATATTTTCACTGGTTTTAAATGTTGGAACTATTTTATTAAGTTGATTTATGGTTGAACTAGATCATAATCTTTAACGTATAAATGTTATAGTGAGTTATTTTTCAATTAAATATTTGTTTATTATTGTTTATTTAATAATGGTTTAAAATTGATATTTTTTACGCTTCTTGTTTCATAAATTTATACTCTTGCAATAGTTAGTATAATATAAATAGTTTATTTGCTTTTTACAAATAGATTAGAATTACATTTAAGATATAGAATAATATTTAGGAAATCTCCTCTTATTAGGGGTAAGCGAACCTACACACTGGTGAAGATTGTTATTTTAAATAAGAATAGATCTATTTTGGGACCTTGATTGGGCATTTTCTCTTATTATTGACCAAAACATTTCTAGACACTAACATAGCCTAAATATAATTAAAAAAACAAACATACAATTTTTTTGGTAATCTGCATTATCTTATTAATATTATTCAAACAAATATCAATTCATTTCCCCATTTAAACAATTAGTGGAATGCAAGTTTCAATGTTTTTTTTGCATTGATAGGCTTAGAATTCTTTTTTTTTGCATGGATAGGCTTAGAATTCTTCTTCCATGTCACATAAATAATTTCTTAATTTGTTTTATTAAAAACATCTTAAATGAATTTTAAGAGAATATGCATTTAAAGTTATTTTGTGATGGATTTTTGGGATGATAATGAATTCCTTAACTATATCAAGAGAGTGAATGGTTGCCATGTTTTGAAAGTGTATATTTTAATGGTTGTTTTAAATTAAAAGTTTAAATTCAATAAGATTATTCTACTTTTCAGGATAAGTTTATGTGTTTTGGGTTCAACACTTTAATTGAAAAAAATAATTACAAATGTGATGTTTATTTTCTTTTTCTACATCATCTTTATTCTTCTTCGATCTCTACATAATATCTTCTGTTAGTTCAACCAAATTTGGATGTTTATGGGTAGTTATAAAATTCAATTTCTATATTCATATATTAATCAAATTTAATTTGATTGTAGTTGTTTATAGTAATACTTCCCCATTTCAAATTAAAAGATAACTCTCCCAATTTGGATTAAAGAATCTATCCATACATTGAGCACATAAATTAGAATGCTAGGTGTAATTTTTATGGTAGTGAAGTTTATTGGTGTTTAAGAAGCATTTCAATTTAATCCAACATTGTCTTTACACATAATATTCGATGAGAACATGTCCAAATGAAACACTCAATGGAACAAAAGCATCATTAACTCGGTAATAAATAAATTAGTTATGGGTTTCTCATTTCAATACATGAGGGCCAGTCTGAGACAATATGAACAATAATAGAATTCATAGAGCCATACCAAGAAGTTAGATATGGATTAGGACTTTCAATGAATTTGAAGTTCTACATATTCGCATAAATATTTTTCTCCACATATGTTCCATGGGGATAATAATAATTTTAAGGATAGTTAGTCGCTTATTCTTTAGAGATTTTTCAAGGTGTTATTGTTAAGAAATTAAATGTCTACTGGCTTGTCATATTTGAGCAGTTTAGTTAGAGGGATCTCATCTAAGTGGACACTTAAACCTAGAGCAATTTTAGGCCTTCTACATTGTGGATAGTAATTCATATGCACTGCCAACGATCAACAATCCAACAAGCCTGCTAACAATCTAACTAAATCCAAGAATATTTTGAGCCACAAACTAACAAAACATCACAACCCATATGCTCCTCTTCTCACTTGCATACTCCTCTTCTTGCATTCATAATGTGTGGAGGATTGGTATCTTCCACCACCACCTTCATGGGTCCAATCAAGGCATATTTTGGCAGATCATAATGAACCTTAGTTGAACTCGCAACAATCCATTTCAAACTCAACTGAATACGGAGAATGAAACCGAAATCAAAATGAATAATGCCCAAAAAATCTAGGTGGATATTGGTCGCCACCCACCTATTCCAGTTGGACACCCACCATTATTTCTTTTTAGTTTCCTTAATTGTAGCACAACTTGCTATCTTTGGCAACTTTTCGGGTCCTAAACTTCTAGAGCCGTTTTGAAGGACTAAAAGATGTTTTTATGGAAAATAGAGAGACCAAAAAAGTGCCAAACTAATTAACCCATTTGTTTTCGGCCTTTTCTTCAAGATCTTTGAAATGAGGTATTAAGATAGTCAATCAAATATCGTATGCCAAAGTTACGACCCTGAGAAGTGAACAATCCAACTTACCCCAACGGGGCCCACAAGCTTTTGGTGCTTCATCTCCTAGGGTTAGGTTTCTGGATGTTTAGGGATTCTCATTGTTTCTCAATGCCACCGAACCTCATTGTAACATAGTTCAAAGGCATGTAGCCACAAGATCTCTTCTCAAAGATAAGCTACCATAGCCCAAGCTAGTTTATTTCCATTATGTATGTAAACATATTTCAGTTCTTTGATATTAATGAAATGAAGTTTTATTTCTTCTACATCTCAGTGTTTATGTTTGTATCTGTATTCTGTTTCATTCCTGTATACGTCTGGATTAGTGGTATCAAAGCGGTCTGCTCTTTCTTTGTTTTTCTTTGCATGTCCCTAATGAGGTCAGGGTATAAGGAGTTAGGGCTCAAACTGGTTGAAACTTTGCAAGACCAGCCTCGCAAACCCTGACGACCTCCTATGGTAGAAGAAAATAAAGACGAGGGAGTAGGAGATCCTTTCAAAATATTGCTCGAGGAATCCCTCAAGCGATAGAGGAATGTGATGATGGATAACTTTGCCAAGCTCCTTTAGCGGCTACCCATAGGCAATACATCTTCATCCAGCAACCACTCTAGAGGTGCCACTCCCTTTAAGATACAAGTCAAATTTGACATTCCCATATTTGAAGACCAGATAGATGCAAATGTCGTAGATAGATGGTTAAATCTATTGGAAGGGTATTTTTCGGTTCATGACTTTTCCAATCGGGAAAAATATTAATTTTTCACTCCTCAAAGCCACCCCCCATGTCAAGGATTGGTGGGAAACCTACTGTGAACAGATGGACGAGAGGTAATCCTCACTATTTTCAGTTTCACCCACTTGGAATTCTTTTTGAGACACCATCAAGGAACAATATTACCTTGTTGGGAGCTATGAAGATAAATACATAAAGTGGACCATGCTGCGATAGGAAAGGGACCAAGACATGCTAGAGTTCACAAATATTTTCCATAACCTTTGCACAAAGTTGGGTATCAAGGATTCTAAACGATATTTGGTACTCAAGTACCGTGACTGTCTACATAAGCACATCTAGGATGAGATGGAGTTCCTGAACATATCCTTGCTTGGCGCCACCTATCGATATGTTGTCAAGATCAAGCAAAATTTTAAATAGAAGAAGCAAGAATTTGGATCTGTGAATCTGAAGAAAGGGAAAGGTGCCCCCAAACCGTAGAACAAAAGACAAATCAAAGTAAGGGTGACCCAGGGAAACCTACCGAAACCAAAATAAAGAAAGCCACCACGAATACAAAGAAGGACACACAGAAATGGTGTGAGTTCCATAAGAACCCCACTCACAACACAAGTGAGTGTCGAGCCAAGTAGTCATTCGTGGCCGAGAAGAAATTTTCTGAATCAGATGCATGTTTCAACTCTGAGTCAGAACCTCACAAAGGGAACGAAAAAGGGCAGAAAATTATTGATGCAGAGCCCAACTCCACCTTTTCCAGCACCAAGCTCTAGAAGATTGAGCTTGAAGATCTAGAGGAGGAGGATTGTCTCTTCTACTCACAGATGTGGGTGAAGGGTTCTCCGCTGCATTTCATTTTCAACAGAGGAAGCCAAAAGAACAAAATTTCAGCTAAGGTCGTGAAGCAATTGGGCCTACCGACCACACCACACCCACAACCATACAACATCAAGTGGCTTCACCAAGGACGAGATCTTCGCTTCAGCCATCAGTGTCTCATTCCCTACAACATTAGCCCTTCAAAGATGAGGTATTGTGTGATGTTGCTCCTCTTGAAGTTTGTGATGTATTATTAGGCCAACCATACACATGGAAGCATCATGTTGTGTATGCGTCTAGGCCTCGCACTGTTATTTCTTATTTGGGAAATAAGTTATATAGGATACCTAAGGTAACACCGCCTTCCGCCAACTCTTTGATCTTTGCGAAATAATGCAGTAAGATCATTTCCAAAATGGGAAAACTTTCTTCCTTATGATTCACCCTCAAGGCATGAAGAAGGTTGTGGTCACATTCACAACCTCCAAACAGGGCTCCTATGCATGGCAACAACAAATGGACAAGGTCGTGGAGGAGTACATGGATATCTTCAACTCACCCATAGCGGTAAACCTACACTTTCAGGTCAAGCACTCCATCGATCTGACCCCAGATGTGTCGCTACCCAATGGGCCAATCTATTGATGTTATGTTCTAGAGAATGATGAAATCAAGAGGCAGATTCAGGAGCTATTGTAGAAATGGCACATCAAGTCGAGTTCATCACCCCGTGGGAACCTGATCATGTTGGTACAAAAGAAGGATGGGACCTGGAGACTTTGTATTGACTGTCGGTCGATGAATAAGATCATGGTCTGGAATAGGTATCGAATCCCACATATTGATGACCTTCTGGACTAGCACAAGGGGGCCAAATATTTCAGCAAGATTGACTTGAAGTCTAGCTATCACCAGGTACCAATCGAACCCTCTGATGTGTGGAAGACTGCTTTCAAATCCAAGGAGGGCCTTTTCAAATGGCTATTCATGCCTTTCGAGTTGACGAATGCCCCCACAAACTTCATGAGGCTGACAGATGAAATCTTGCAGTCCTTCCCCAACTCAATCATGGTAGTGTATTTAGACAACATCCTGATCTTCAGCCAAAGTTGGGAAGAGAACCTCCACCATATTCGACAGGTCCTCCAAACCCTAAAACAACACTAACTGTGTACTAATCTGGAGAAATGTACTTTTGGTATGATCCAGGTTCAATATCTTGGGTACATCATTGATGAGCAGGGTATGCAAGTGGACCTAGCAAGATACAAGTTACTCAGGATTGGCTAGCCCCAACCACTCTAACAGATCTCTGCAACTTTCTAGTTCTTACCAATTTATATTATAGGTTCGCGTTGGGTTTCTCTCATATCACTTGACCTTTGAGTCAAGTCACTAAGGGTGAAGCGAAAGAAAAATTCTTTTGGTATGAATCCCAATAGAAGGAATTTTTCGAGTTGAACCATCGTCTCTACTCTACACCAGTGCTCACATTACCATACCTGCAACAACCATTTGAGATTGAGGCAGATGCCTCCAACTATGTTATTGGTGCACTTCTTACTGGGCGGGGGCATCCAGTGGCATATCAAAATGAGACACTTTCAGACACAGTATGAAAATATCCCACCTATGACAAAGAGGTATTACATTGTGTAGGCATACCGATAATGGAAGCATTACATTATGGGGAAGGAAACGATCATCCACACAGATGACCGGCCCCTACAATTCATACAAACACAAGGAAAATTGTAGAATGATTGTCATCATACATGGTTCGCATACCTGCAACAGTTCCATTTGAACATTAAGTACAGGAAGGGAAACACCAATAATGTTGCAAATTATGTCAGTCGACCACTGGTCATGGCACGACCACTATGCTCAACTCTTTTAGGCACGAGATTTCATGGTGGCTACATCTTTACAAGAGCGATTCAAAATTCGACAACACATACTAAATGCTCCTGGAAGGCAAGAAAGTTCCTTATTTTCACCTCCAGGTTACACTATTATGCCACCTGGGACACCTATGTGTTCCTTCAAGAGAGCTTGCTAAGATGATTTAGGAGGCACACTACAATCGAGTTGCTAGACATTTCAAAGTTGAGAAAATAGTGGCAGTGCTACAGAAGTATTTTTATTGGCTGAACCTTCGACAAGATGTTGGGAAGTACATTAGATCCTACACTTCCTATGCCATTTCCAAACCGAACATCAAGAAGAAATGCCTATATACTCCTCTACCTACTCCTAATCAGCCTTTGGAATCCATCTCCATGGATTACATCTTAGGCCTTCCTTTTACTAAGAATGGAAATGGCTTCATTTTCATGGTCATTGACAAATTCTATAAGATGGCCATTCTGGCGATCTGTAAGAAAAGTATCACAACCGAAGCCACTGTTAAGCTCTTCTTTGAATGAGTGTGGGTACACTTTGGAATCCCACAGTCCATTATTTCAGATCGGGACAATAGGTTCTTGAATACATTTTTGTTAAGCCTCTGGTCAATGTTGGATACCAATCTCACTAATTCCACAACCTTCCACCCCCAAATTGTTGGGCAAACAAAGGTCGTCGACAGGATGATCGTGCACATTATGCGCATGTACAACTCAAAGAATCCACACACATGGGATGAAAGCCTCCCTTATGTCCAACATAGTTAAAACATAGATCCCCATATGATCAAATTTGATTACTAGTTAATGTTGTGCTAATATCATTTCAAGATATAAAATTTTCTTTGCTTTGGTTCGCTTATCCATGAGCATGTGATTGTCAATTCATCTAACTTGGTGAAATTTAGTGTTTTTCATGAACTTAAAAGCATGAATTTAAATGGATGAACAATAACATATAAAAACTTAACAAGCACAAATAACAAAGCTCAGTACACAATTTTCTTTTGAAGGAGTTCACCCCTACTAGGCTACATCTCCTTGGTCCAGCCTCATAGTGTGGGCCTCTGTATTAGCTTCAATAGTGCTCAAATTGTTTTTACATGCATCCAATGCCCTTTGAACCTATTCCAATGAGTTCAAAACATTCAAATCTATCAAAAATTACTATTTTTTTACTCAATTTGGTTACTAGCTACTCTGGGAATGGCCTCCAACACCTGGTGGCCCTAGGCTTGAAAAATATTCAAGTGACCAAAAGCACTTGTATATGACCTCTTTTGCCTCTGAAACCTACCCCAATGAGTTCAAAACATTCAAATATATCATAAATTACTATTTTTTTACTCAATTTGGTTATCAGCTGCTTTGGTAATGGCCTCTAACACCTAGTGGCCCTAGGCTTCAAAAATATTCAAGTGACCAAAAACATCTATAGATGACCTCTTCTACCTCTGTAACCTACTCCAATGAGTTCCCAGCATGCCAATTAACCAAAAATTACTATTCATTTTCGAAATTTGGCAGAGAATTGAGTAAGTTATGGCTCAAACAATTTTTCGTACAAAACCTCCGCTAAATCTGGAGAACTCCCAGTTAAGTCTGCCAAGTTTGGTGGCGATTCTAGATTTAGTGGCTCCAGCATAAATTCCGACAACTTAATTATATATTAATTAAATTCTAAACTAATTAGTGTTGCACTAATCCCGCTTAACAGTTGGCCCCTAGCTTTTGGTTCAGATGCTTGGTTACATGGGGTGGGGGCTGGCCCCACGGGGTTTTTTTTACCAAACTTTCAGAAGCTCTAACTTTTGCATACGATGTTGGTTTTTTGAACTGTTCACGACATTGGAATCCTGGAGACAAACTCTATACATTCAGTTAGGTTTGAAGAAATTCTTAGCACTTTCATTTTTTAGCTAAAATATTGATCCCTGATCATTCCTCCCCACTAGAAGCTTTTTGGATCCCAAAAGCTCTCTTAATCACTGATTATGTTTATGAGGGGACTTTTCCCTCATCCTTCCAGTCTTTATTCATTCAAATTTTCCTAATTTCATCATTTGGAGCTTTTCATAAAAAGTTAATTTTTTCCTTGATTTTGATGACCATCTATTGTTGTCTTTGACGCCATCATGTTGTAATATTTCTGAATTTGCAGAACAACAATCTAAGTTTTCAAAAAACATCTTGTTCCTACCTTGGTCAACAATCAAAAGAAACTTTGAATCTTTTTCACCTTGCACTTTGTCTCTATGGAGATTTTTAGCTACTTTTGCCTTGTACTTGAGTCGACTCTTGCCAAAGTTTCTTCGCCATTGTAATGTGCCTTTTGGAAATAAGCAATGAACATTTGTGAAACACATGCCTTCTTTGCCAAGCTGCTTTGTCCTCTTCTCTTTGACCTTTGCAACTTCTTGCACTGGCACCTTGTTTTCAACACCGCTCAACACCAATGTTGGTTGCTGCAAATGTTTTTCACCTTCTTTCAAAGACAACCTGTGATAATTCTAAAACAACTCATTACAAATATAAGAATCTTTATGAAAAGTATGATTCAAAATTTTTCTTTGTTTGATCATCAACAATGTCAAGTTCTGACTTGCATTCACTAGCCTCTTCATTTGCCCTGCATTAACTAAAGAAATGTTTAGTTTCTTGTGATGAGCTCTCACAATATATGTCACCCCATCTTTAAGCAAATGATATTTGTGCTCATAGTGATGAAACACCACTTTATTGTCATACAAATATGGACTTCCCAAGATAATTCCAGAAATGTCAAGTGGAACCACATCTAACTCGAATTCATCAACAAAGTTTGCAGTAATAGAAAATCTAAAAATGCATTTCCTTGAAACTTGTAAATTGGCATCCTTAATTATCCAACCCAAAGGGTATGGTTTATGATGTGGTACGGTTTCAAGTTTAAGCTCTTTAACTAAGTCTTCTGAAATCAGGTTTGCTTGTGATCCACTATCAAAGAGTGCATCAATCTTGGTATGATTTAAGATTACTCTGATAGTGAACAACTCTTCCCTTTTGTCTTCATTTGGAGTGTTGTTGTGACTATTTGAGGAACTAGTACTTTCAACATGTTGATCTTTCAAACCCATAGCTGTAATGTTTGTCTCATCTCTTGAATTTGACCCTAAGAACTTTTCAGCTATAGCAACAGTTTTTCCCTTCTCTTTGGCTTTCAATCTATCTAGTTTTAATTCTGGATGAAGTTTCCAACAATGGTCTTCATCGTGGCTAATCTTTGAACAGTTTTTGCATGTGAGTTTTTCCTTCTCTTTTTTGATACTTGCATTCTTCTTTCCCTTCCATTTTCCTCCCTTCTCTTTTCCCTTACCCTCACTTTCACATTTCTCCTCTATGTTTTGTTTTCCCCTTGCCTCAAGATGTGTGGCTTGCACACATCATCTAAGTTTCTTGGGTTAAACATAAGGATAGTATGCTGCAAATAGGAATGTAAACCTCCAATATATTTCAAGGGTGTGTCTTGTGAATTCAAGTTTACTCCCAACAATAAAGCCTTTTTCATAAACTCCTGTGTATAATCTTAGATTGTTTGGCCTTTAAGCTGCCTAAAATTCAGCCAACTCATAATGGATTTTTGCATATAAGCTAAAGGATAAAACTGTCTTTTAATTGTGGAAACAAATTCAACCCAAGAAATGGATATCTTACCATGGATTCACATTTCCTCTTGATTCTTTGCTTCCCACCAAACTAGTGCAGCTCCTTCTAGCCTCAATGAAGCCAACTAGATCTTTATGTCATCTTCTTGAAGGTTCTAAATTCTGCAGTATACCTCCAACTGTCGAATCCAATTGTCCAACTTTTATGCATTCACTTCTCCATTGTACATGGGAAATTCAAATTTTATGTCCAATTTCAATAATGGAGTTTTTCCTTTTGGGGTTTTGGAATGAGTATGGGCAGTGGTGGTAGTGGAAGATGATGTTATGTGAGATGATGGAGATGATGAGGATGGTGGAGATGGAGGTGGCTTTCCACCATTCCCTTTGGAATCATTCTTCTCATCTTTTTTGTCCTCTTCTCCTCCTTCTCCATGTGGAGATTTAGAACTTTCTCCAACCATTGTGGTGTTCCTCTCTTCATAGAGGACTTTAACCATCTTAGTCAAAGTATAGAAAGATTTCTTGAATTCTTCCTATTTTGAAGCGGGACCTTCAGGATCTCTTTCTCCATACATAATGGCTATGCATTCAAGCTCAAAAATTTGTATTGCTTGTACCTCTTCAATCACTTCAGCCTCTTGTGCAATATGTGCCTCTTCTATCTCAATTGATGGAGATGGAACTTGAGGTGATTAAGGTGCTACCTTGAGTGGTCCTTTGAGTGAGGATGGTGCTTTCTCATCCTTCTTCTTTCTTGTCCTAATCTCAGGACTAGCTATCTGTAGCTTCCCTTCTCCTCTCTGCAACTTCAACCTTGTAATGATAACAAAAATTGCAACTATTAAACCCTTCAAGCAAGAAACCTTGTGCTTTGAAACCAACTTGATCGGAATTTGATTTCTAGTTAATATTGTGCTAGTATCATTTCCAAATATAAAATTTTCTTTGCTTTGGTTTTCTTATCCATAAAGAGTTTATCCATGAGCATGTGATTGTCAATTCATCTAACATCGTGAAATTCAGTGTTTTGCATGAACTTAAAAGCATGAATTTAAATGGTTGAACAACAGCATATAAAAACACAACAAGCACAAATAACAGAGCTCAATACACAATTTTTTGTTGAAGGAGTTCACCCCTCCTAGGCTACATCTCCTTGGTCCAGCTTCATAGTGTGGGCCTTTGTATTAGCTTCAATAGTGCTCAAATTGTTGTTATATGCATCCAATGCTCTTGGAACCTATTCCAATGAGTTTAAAACATTCAAATCTATCATAAATTACTATTTGGTTACTCAATTTGGTTACCAACTGCTGTGGGAATGGCCTTTAACACCTGGTGGCCCTAAGCTTAAAAAATATTCAAGTGACCATTAACACCTGTATATGACCTCTTTTGCCTTTGAAACCTATCCAATGAGTTTAAAACATTCAAATCTATCATAAATGATTATTTGTTTACTCAATTTGGTTATCAGATGCTCTGGTAATGGCCTCCAACCCCTAGTGGTTGTGGGCTTCAAAAATCTGAAAGTGACCAAAACCACATGTAAATGACCTCTTTTTCCTCTACAACCTACTCCAATGAGTTCCTAGAATGCCAATTAGCCAAAAATTACTATTCATCTTCGAAATTTGGTTGAGAATTGAGTAATTTATGGCTCAAACAACTTTTCCTACAAGACCTCTGCTAAATCTGGAGAACTGCCAGTTAAGTCTGCCAAGTTTGGTGGCGGTTCCCATTTAGTGGCTCCACCATAAATTCCACCAACTTAATTACGGATTAATTAAATGCTAAGCTGATTAGTGGCGTACTAATCCCACTTAACAGTTGGCCACTAGCTCCTGATTCGGGTGCTTGGTCACATGGGGTGGGGGCTGGCCCCGCGTGTTTTTTTACCAAACTTTCAGAAGCTCTAACTTTTGCATACGATGTCGGTTTTTCGAACCATTCATGGCATTGGACTCCTGGAGATGGACTTTATCCATTCATTCAGGTCTAAAGCAATTCTAAGCATTTTCATTTTTTAGCTAAAATATTAATCCCTAATCACCATATCTCAACTGATCACAACCCTTTTCAGGTGGGATTGGGATCCATCCACTATTTCCCATTGATATGGCCATACCATTACAGCTACTAAGGTGGATTCGGTTCATGTCCAGGCCGAAGATGACAAGTCTAACAACTTCATTGAGAACATTCAGCACATCCACCAACAAGTACATGACATATTGGACAAAGCCAATTCTAAGTACAAGCAGCATCATGATCAGCATCAAGTGCCACACAGGTTCCATGTGGGTGACAAAGTTTGGTTACATTTACAGAAGGAGCACTTCACTGGGGCCCACAGCAAGCTTCACCCTCTGATATGGGCCTTACACATCACTAAGGCTGTGGGAGACAATGTTTTTGAGCTCAACATTCCCCCATTCCTTGGCCTACACTCGGTGTTCAATGTGGACTGCCTTCAACCATACTTTCCACCATTACTAGATAGATCAAACATTTCAGAACAACTCACGCCAATAGAGTTGAACCCAAACTTCATGGAACATGCCACAACTGATCGGATCATGGACACGCAGATCAAGAACACTCGTTAATAGAAGATCCAATTCTATTGGGTTGTCAAAGCTGGCCAACTGCTGCACCAAGGCAAGTGGCTTGCTAGGGACAAAGTTCAACAGAAGTTTTCCCATCCCATGGAGGCACTCAATGCGATGGGGAACATTGCTTCCTAAGGGGGGAGGACTGATCCAAGTGGATATTGGTGGCTACCCACCTATTTCACTTGGACCCCCATCATTTTTTCTTTTCAATCTCCTTAATTGTAGCACAACTTACTGTTTTTGGTAGTTTTTCAAGTCCTAAACTTTTGGAGTCGTTTTGAGGGACTAAAAGACATTTTTAGGGAAAACAGAGAGACCAGAAAGTGCATAGCCAATTTATTGTTTTTTTTGGCATCCTCTTTGAGATTTTCAAAATGAGGTATTATGATAGCCAATCAAAGATCATATGCCAAAGTCACGACCCTAAGAATTTGATGTTCCAACTTACCCCAACGGGGTCCACAAGCTTTTGGCACTTTATCTCCTAGGGTTAGCGTTTTGGATGATTAGGTTTTCTCATTGTTTCTCAATGATAAAAATGCAACTGAGCCTCATTGTAACATGGTTCAGAGGCAAGTAGCCACCACATCTCTTCTTAGATATAAGCTACCATCGCCCAAGGTAGTTTATTTTGATTCTGTATTCAAGCATATTTAAGTTCTTTGATATTAATGAAATGAAGTTTTATTTATGTTGCATCTCAGTGTTTATGTTTGTATATGTATTTTATTTTGTTCTTGTATAAGTCTGGATCACCAAGCCCCATGGAGCGGAATGCATGGATAGAGGAAATGGAAGGATAAGTAATTTATTTTATTCCACTTCTCATTAATCGTGACAAGTGGCTAGCAACAAGGCATATAGTAAAAATATAAACATTGATTTAGAGATGCAAGGAAGTTATTATTGAAAACTCCATCCATTAATGTAGAGGAGACAATGAGAATATGTCAACACCATTGACTCTTAACCATAATATTGGGATTTGTAAATAAAAAATATATTAATTTTTCCAAGTTTCAATAGGGGGACGCTTATTAACTTAAATATTTTAAAATATTAAATAAAAATATAGTATAGTTTATATCCATGATATTAATAAGAATAATTTCTCAAATCCTCACAACAACACCTTTGATTCCATTTCCCTTTTTAATTGTTATCTCTCACCTACTCCTACTAATTTTAACCCCCCTCATTTATCTACTTTATGTAACAACAACCTTTCTTCCCTTGGCCTCTTGAAACCTCAACCCCTTCAAAAGAATGTTTTTCTTCATTTCCCCTCTTCCTTCAAGCCCACTTATTTAAATAATTAGTATACAATAATCAATCTTTTATCTTGTGAGCTAGACCTTCCTACCATCCATTTTCCTTAAAAGGGTGTTATTTTTTCCCTAGTCCCTTAACATATCATTGTTGAGGACATTATTTATGCAATTGAAGCTTGAATGTAGGAATTTTCCATACATGAAGCCCAAGAAATCCGACAAGAGTGTGGAATGATTCTTTGTCATAGCATTGCACAGTCCAAGTGGGGTAATAGCCAGCTTGGGACAACGTATAACTAATGTTGGGGCTCTACACAGCGAAAACAAAAGTGTTATGACAGACAGTGCCCCACCTCAATATGATTTAACAAACAATCTGGATGATATTGAATTGGAAGAAGATACTATGGGCAGCAACAAAGAAGAGATAAACACATTTGAAACTGGAGCAGGAAACATGTGGAGTGCTCATCCTCCCAGGTATGTAACTAATGCCAAATTAAATAAATTGTTAGCTAATAAACCCAATATTAATAATAAATTAAATGAAATGAATATAGACAACAGTTTTGCAAGCACCTTTCAGAATAATAAGGTAGATAACTGGGAATTAGAAACTAACCCTAGAATTGGAAACCTAGATTCCTCAGCCTTGAACAAGAAAGTGAGTAATATATCCTCTTACGAGCTGAAGAAGGAAGAAGTAGAGGTCCTCAACAAAGGTCTTAATTTCGCCTTGGCCCCTAACAAAATCCCCAATGAAGAAATCATCTGCAACTTAGAAGATGGAATCAAAACCCTTAAAGATGAAGATAAAGAACTCATTAGACAAGAATGTGCCGTTATCCTAAGAAAAGTCAAGCCCCCTAAAAGAAACCTAAACCTTGAGCAGCTAAAAGCCCTAAAAAATCTTAGAAATAATAAGGACATTGTAATTCTAAAGGCTGACAAAGGCAGCGCCACAGTTGTTATGAATCATGAAGATTACATTAACAAAATGAAAGACCACTTATATAATAGTGGTAGCTACAAGAAATTAGAGAAAAACCCCATCTCCAAAATCACTAACCTAGTAAAGAAAGCCATTAAAGAAACCAATCTTGATGATAAACTAAAAAAGAGATTGACTCCTAATAGTGAAATCACCCCTAGGATCTATGGTGCCCCTAAAATACATAAAAATATGTCCCCTTAAGACCTATAGTCAACACTATAGGGTCCCCCACTTATGAGTTAGCTAAGTATGTCGCTAGCATTCTATCCCCGCTAGTGGGCAAGACTAGCTCTTACATTAAAGATTCCAATCAATTTTTCAAATACATTAAAAATACCAAGCTAGATCCCGGAGATAAAATCGTTAGTTTTGACGTAGTCCAGATCTTCACCAAAATCCCCTTAAATGAAGCAATTCAGGTGGTTAAAGAAGTAGCAGACCCCCAGACTGCAAAATTAGCAGAAATATGTCTTTGCTCCACCTTCTTCTCCTTCCAGGGTGAAATATTTGAACAAACGTCGGGTGTTGCTATGGGATCACCTCTCTAGCCAATCGTGGCAAACCTTTTCATGAAAAAATTCAAGAAGAAGGCTCTAGATTCATATCCATTAAAACCCAAATCTTGGGTCAGGTTTGTGGACGACATCAGTGTCAACTGGCCCCACGGCGAGAATGAGCTAAACAAGTTTTTAGACCATCTTAATAGCATGTCCGAAGACATCAAATTTACAATGGAAGTAGAAGAAAATAATTGCATACCATTCTTGGACATTCTCCTCATAAGAAGAAAGGATGGTTCCATAGGTCACAGAGTATTTAGAAAGAAGGCCCATACCGATAACTATCTGCATGCCGATTCTCATCACCACCCAGCTCAGAAAATGGGGGTTCTGCAAACCCTCTTCACTAGGGCTTGTAGAATTTCTGATATAAACCATACCGAAGAAGAAATCTCTTACCTAAAAAGAACATTTGCCAACCTAGGGTACAACAATAAAAGCATATACAAAGCCATTCAAAAGGCCAAATCTGATAATAATAAAAACAATACGAAAGACCCCCCAACCTCTAATGCCTACCTTCCTTACATACAAGGAGTCACGGGCAAGATAGCAAAAATCCTCAAAAAGAAAAAAATAAAGATTGCGTTCAAACCCTGGTCTACTATTAAACAAAGGATGAAATCTATTAAGGACAGCCAATAACAACTTCAGCAAAAAGGAGTATATATCATCAATTGCTCTTGTGGGGATCAATACATAGGAGAAACAGGTAGATCCGTAAGGATTAGGCTCAAAGAGCATAGTGTAGATATCCGGAACGAAAGAACCTGATCTTCAACCTTGGCTGAGCATGTGGGCAGAACTAATCACCATATATGCCTTGAAGACGCCAAGGTCATTGCTAATGAAGATCACCATTCCAAGCGTAAGGTTAGAGAAGCTATTGAAATCATAAAGCATCCTCGAAACCTTAATAGGGATGGAGGCTTAGAAATCAGCAAAAACTGGAACTCTTTGCTCACCCCCCATGATTAATTGCATTAGTTCTCTATTATAGTTGTAGCTAGGTTAAATTTGAACCCTAGTATCTAGCTTAATAACTAACAAAATAACTTATTCCCTCTAGTTATTTTAAATCTTTAACAAAACATCTTGGTAGTTGAATAAAATAACCTTTAAAAATATATAAATTAGCTTTGATGCTCATTAGAAAC